>BGPT01002840.1:33663-54169 GCA_003297045.1 Symbiodinium sp. clade C Y103
GTGGCCTCACCTTCCGTCTCCCAATGGCTGACACCGCAGATCCTTTTGTCCCCTGAGTCCTGGTAAATTGGCCTTGAGCCAATGGATGAAGCATCGGCGGCAGATGGTCTGCTGCACACGTTCATGACCCCTTTGGTTCAAAAGACAATCGAATGGGCATGACTGAATGCAATCGGATGCAAGATTCCTGGAATCACATATATCATTATAAATAAATATATATATATATATATATATGATTGATATCATTGACATAAGCCCATGATTGAGCACATCTAACCACTCCACCAAATTCCACCAAACTCATGGCCTCCAGGCGAAGGATCCTGCGGCCTCACAGGCGCGGCTCCTGTTGGACGATGGAATGAAGGCGCCGCTTCGCGGGCTGACGGGCTGCAGCATGGCTGGTCTGGCTGGTGATGGGCACAATTCAATAAGTTGTTTTTTAAAGACTACGGTAAAAGAAAGACGGGCTGACGTTGGAGATGGTTTTTTTTTCGGTTTTTTTGGGGTTTGAATAGGCCTTCATGTAGTAGCTTGGGAAAATGGGGGTGGCTATTGAGTTTAGTATGTTAGTAGTACTCATTTGCATCCCAAGCGGAGGATCCGAAACTAGTTAACCTCAGGAAACATGACATGTTCAACCAGGCTATGGATGGGGCTATAAGATGCTACCGCCAGCTATGGTTCCAACTATCCCAGTTTCCAGATGCGGAAAAAAAAAACAGATACCCCAAATATCCTATCACATGCAAACAGATATTCCGTTGGAATCATATACATATTCCGGATATCTTCCAAATCCTCGTCCCTGAGGCGGCCATGGAGGACGGCGATGCAGTCAGCAACTGGGAGATTTGAAAAGGACACAGCACGTGGAAAGATGTGGAAAGATGGGGGCCAGACTGGGATGTTCACGTTGTGCCGTTATACCAATCTCAGAGCAAGATATTGTTTCTTCAGATAAGTTTCTAGTTTGATGTAATATAAGTAACTTTATGATATATACCCATCATTTAAGCGCTTAAGTTAAACAACTTATAAACGTTCTTTGATGGTTGGTAAAAGTGTGACCTCGCTAGCCGACCGCGGGAAATGATGGGTTATATTTGTTGCATGTGTATATGCACATGTATTTATATATATATGTGTATAGTTACTATACATATGAGGATGCACATGGTATATGTATTCATTGGTCTGGTTTAATTTGCGTGTCACGTTTTTCTTGATTTCAATTTATAGACTCGGATGGTCTGTTGACGTGGGGAAATGAGGATGATCCGTCGGGAATGTTAGTGATGGATGCTCATCAGATGGATATGGGTCAGCGACGGTCAACAGAGGTATGTACTCCTCCAAAGATTTGATATACCTTCTGGTTATGACTAACATAGCCATGGAAAATCCCCGAACTAAATGGAGGTTTCTAGCTGGGAAAATCATACAAAATTAGCCATGGCTTCCATGGCTATGTTAAATAACCAGAGGGTATCTGAAGGAAGATCGGGATATTTGCCAACAATCCTGATAGCAATCCCCACAAAAGATGGAAAAGTTGGACGCCTGAAACCATATGAGGTAAAATGACTGGCTGGACCATTTTTTGGGGGGGTTGAACTCACCAAATTTTGTATGATGAATCCCTTCCCCTTCAAAAGCACAGAGCCAATAACCCTTGGTTGAGTATTGGATCCGTGATTTTTGGGGTCCTTTGTTTTGGTATTTCATATTCGGTGAAACGGAATATGCCATGACTTTACCATATGACATCATATGACATGGACATTGGCTGTTCAGAGGGATTGCCTGGTGAGGCAAGCAACTTCAGCGACGACAAGAGGCTTTGTTGCGCTCGAAGAAGTTGAAGGTGGGGGAGACGAGCTTTCAAATGGAGGCTGTCCCCAAACTGCAATTGTCAAAGGAAGTTTAGTTAGCAAATTTCCGAGTTCCGGACCAATGGTCATTGTCAGCTTTCACATGATCATCACAAGTACCACATCATGTCAAGTAGTTGGGAAGTGGTGAAGCAATAGATCACAGTCACAGTCTGAGAAAGTGTGAATTTGCAAGTGAAGCACTGAATGTGCGCGAATCAAGTTGTTTTTACACAGGGGTCCTTAAGGGAGGGCTGTGTTTCCGCAGTTTCTGGCCTCGATCTGGGAAAGCTGTCGGCAAAAAGCGAAGGAGACTAGCGAGAGCCCGATGTGCCAAAAAAAAATCAAAGATGCCTCGGACCACTTTTGGAAGATGAGGTTGGAATAATGCGTACAAGACCATAGCAAGAGCTCCGTTGATCGTTGATCTCGCATTTTTTTAGAAAGCAAAGGTACGCCTTTCATTGATTCATTGATTCATTGATTCATTCGCTCATTCATTCATTCACTCATTCACGCACTCACTCACTGCTTCATTCATTCGTTCATTCATTGGTGCATTGGATCATTGGTGCATTGATTCTTTCATGCAATTGATTTGATTTGCTGCATTTTGCTGTCATTTCATTGGCATTTGAAAAACAGTGAAAAACCTTATTATGCTCACTTGTTGATCTTTCATTGCTTCTGCATTCCAAAAAGAGTCCTACAGCCCACCGATTTCTTACAGTCATTGCTCTTTTTCGAACCACCCCGGCAGGGCCATGCAGTACTTGTTGTTCTTGTTGTTGCTGTTGCGGCATGCCTTGGTCGCATGAAGGTAGAGCTCGACACGGTACTACGCACCGAATGTTTGATACAAATTGGGTCTCAGTTTTGTATGTTTCTGTTGCATTTTGTTGGTGAATACCCACACAAGACACCTCTTGTAAACAAACCTCAACTCTGTTTAAACACCCGATACATCACAATTCATCACAGATAAATGATGAATTGAGTATTCCTCCGACGGAAGGTGAGATTTTCCGAAAGGTCCAGAGGGTATCTCCCGATGTTTTTTTGTACATGTTTTCCGTCATACATCGCTCGAATTGTTCTCGAGACTATTGTTTTTGTGTAAAACAAAAGATCAAATGAAAAACAACTCTTGTGCATTTGGGATCTAGGTCTGGGATTCCACATTTGGAATATACGTTGATCTAGCCAGATATAGCCATGGTTCCAACTCACTTCCCAACAGCTGGTCGGCCAGGAGATGATGTGTACCAGTCCAGCAATGACCAAGATGCCATCGGAGAAGGCGCGTATGCCTACGCTTTTCTTGGGGATACTAGTCAGCTGGGATCACCAGCAGTTAGTTGGATTAAAATTCAATATTGACTTGCACTGATGACCAATTGTGGTAGTACAACACCAAATCACATCAAATGTTTTTGGTGTGGTCGCATCAGCGCCAGATTTCGTGGGGGCTTCGGGGGGGCTTCGGGGTGGGGGTGGTCTTTAGGCGGCAGGGGGCGATAAGATTCTGTTTATAGTGCCTACTTGGATCTACTTGGATGATTTTACGCTTTGGATCTTCTCTTCTACTTTCTTATATATAGCTGATGCTACGCTCTTAACTCCCTTCTTCCAGTTGCTGACACAATTGATGCGACGCTCTTAGATCTTTTCTTCTACTTTCAAAAATAATTTATGCTACGCTGTTAGATATGTGTTCTACTCTCCAACACAATTGATGCGACGCTCTTAGATCGTTTCTTCTACATTCGAACACAATTTATGCTACGCTGTGAGATACTTGTTCTACTGTCTAACATAATGGATGCTAAACTCAAAGATTCATCTTTTTTCCAACATGTTTGATGCTACGCTCGTTTCTTTACTTTTCATACAGCAAACCTCCTCAAGAATCTTGTGAAGAATCACCACTTCGGACATCTTGTCTTGTTTGAAATCATGGACTAAGAAAAGATAAGGAAGATAAAAGAAAAGGAGCGGTGGTCGTACTTCAAGGTAACCTGTTCCAAAAGCTTCGAAAAGTACAAAGAAACTCGCTGAGTGCAACAAAAAAGGCTAGAAGAGGACACAGGGACAAAACCGCTGACATCCGCTGACATTTGCTGACCCTTTTTTACACCCCCTTACAGTGAATTTTGCACGCCATGAATCACAATTTGTTTGTTTGAAATCTTCAACTACAATCAAATACACACGAGAGTTGCAAAATTGAAACAACAAGTCAAACATTAGGGATTTAAAATGTTACAACAGTCCAGCGCTCCTACGAGCGACGTGACCTTGTTTTTGGCCCCAGAAAATGTTTTCATACCAACAGCCAGTTATTGGTGGATGCATAGGTGCCCAACTTTTTTGGCCCATACCCACTGGGAATCTCGGAATACCTTGGTCAAATCGGGGTTGACTTGGCAAGATGCCGGGCAACAGGTGGACATCAAGGACATGCCTGGGCAGCAGCAGTCCAGCGAGGACATCTACTGGCAAAGTCTCTGGAATGCCACCAAAGATCTGTGCCACTCTCAGCCGACTCATGAAACACCCTGGATGCGGATATTTGATGGCACCGGTTGCAAAAACTGGACGGGTTGGCAGTAGACATGACCCGTTGTGTTGTCGATTGACAACACATGACAATACCGAGGATGCATGAGGGTGCAGAAGAGGACTCACCTTTTCGACGACATTTTGTTCGTCATCCTTTCTGAACGGATCAACCCCTGTCTTCGGTGTTTGCGTCGTGTCTTTCTACATATTTAATTCTTGGTTCCTACTTGTATGGAGTTGTGTCTTCTGAAATCACCCGGGTTTCAACACAACATTTGCCAGACAACCCAGTAGCTCATGGTTTCCTGTTGGTTTTCACAAGAAAATCAACTGGTTGTGACTAGACCTTTTTTCGTGTCAGGATCGCGGGGCTGACTTTGACGGTTTACTTCCTACCGTCCCAGGGTTCCTTGGCTGAGATTTCCGCAGCCAAAAAATCGCAGTGGCTGCTCAAGCTCTGTTGGTTGATGATCAGTTCCGGTGATATCCTGCTCAGTATATTGAGGAAAATCACCACATTCAATGGGAAGATCCTCTATCAATCACCATTTTCAATAGCTATGTTAAGTTACCAGAGGATTAATTGTCATCCATTACGGTACTCCCTCGAAACGAGTCGGTTTCATCCGGTTTCATGTATACCGCGAGAGGGGTCTTGAACACTCAAACGGATAGAAAAGTTACCGGGAATTGATAGGATGGACATGGGAAAACACATCATACCATGGGGGTTTCCATACATGGATGTACCCCAATAGCTGGATGGTTTATAATTGAAAATCCTATTAGAATCTATTAGAATTGATGATTTGGGGGTACCCCAATTCTAGGAAACCTCCATAATTATATGTAATCTATGTTTATGTATATTATTATAGAAATGAGAACATACGGGAAAAACTGTTCTATTTGTTTGGGAATCCCGAGATGGAGAATAAATTGGAGATTGTTTGATACCGATACCGTTTTGGATAAGGTGTACACAGTCTGCGATTTTATACGATTTTGAATATACTGTGCTATATTTGCTCCGACATGGAAATGTGTTTTCATGACTTTCGCGTGTGAGTTATATGATCAAAGTCAGCCAGAAAAGCAATATATAATGATGGCTCCCTTGTAAATATGGTTTGAACATCTGGGTACCTGGATACTTTGTAAAATAGTTATTGGATAAAATAATGAGGTTTACTTTATTGAGGAGTATATTACTAATTATTTAGGAGAGATCATGGTCAGGTAGGACTGCCACGGCTTCCAAGGTCAGTGGAACTGCCTATGCTTTGAGGCTGGAACGTTGGGTCAGGGCAAGAGCATTGGAATCAGTGTGGGGAGTTGTGCATATGTATCCAATGTGTGTGCAGGTTTTGGATGGTTTTGGACTGCATTCCAGGGAACCTTTCAATAACAGGCATGATTGACGTATTCTTTGGACTCCTAGCCTGAGTAGACTTTCCTTGATTGGTTTGTTTTTTTCTTTGATTGTTGTTTCCTTTGTTTTCCCATTGGAAACCAAAGGAAACCAAAGGACACCAAAGGACACCAAAGGAAAACCATAGAATCTACACGATAGGAAACCAAAGGAAATCAACGGATACCAAAAGAAAAATGAGACAATCTAAGAAGAACTGAATCTAGCTAGCTCCTTTGTGTTTCTTGTTGATTCTTTTGGTTTCCTCCCACAATTAAAAACAATATTTTGGTTCAACCCATGCGTTGGAAAGGTTGACACTGCTAGCTCTTGGCCTATACCTTGGTGGAACTGTGGAGTATCTCACCAACACCTGTTAAAAGAAATACACTTGTACTGAGAGGGAAAAACAAGAAAACACAAAACAACCAGAGGTTGTCAAAGGAAAGGGCAGGGTGATCAGAGGAAAACATCGGATAATCTAAGGCAGCCATGCTGTGAAGAATGCATGTTCCAGCGATGTTTCTAAGAAGTTCCTATGATGAATGGTACGAAGTGAGCTCTTGTACGATGGATGTGCTGGTGATCCAGATCAGTTGCAGGGAAAAACCTGCGAAATGAACATGAAAACACTAAAGCTGGGGTCGTGTACCTGAGAGTTGTTCATCCAATGCCAGGGACAGCTACCGGACCGAGTCAGAAAGCTTCTGATGTAATTCGGTTGCCTTTTTTTTTGCATACGTGGGATTATCAGAGAACCCTGTCACAGGCGTACCGACTAAGGGCTGTACAAACAGCACGAAAGCGTGAGAGTCTTGCACGTCCAAACCATATTCAAATACATACATTTCGTTACGTTACATTCCATTACATTATGTTACGGTGTATTACATCAAATTATGATCACTACATTCCAATGTACTACATTATCCAGATTATCTACGATATCTGCCATATATATATATACATATTATATTTATACATATCGTGATTATCTACAATGTCTACATTGTATGTATACACGACATACATGGTATTCATTATAACATTATTATATAAAATGATGTATATATATATACATTACATACGTTTTACATACGTGTTTTTTCTAAACAAACGTGTATAGATATATATATATATATACACATCTACATGATATACATTATATACACTATATATATTATATATATAATATACGTTATATCCAATATACAGTTCATAAATTATATACATTATATACATTTTACGTATTATATGCATTATCTACATTATATACCTTACATACACTATATACATTACATGCATTACATACATTATATGCATTGCATGCACTATCTACATTATATTGTATACATTATATCAATGTTACTCATTACATACATTATATAAAATGTCATTTACTATATACATTATATTGATTGTTTTTATTTTATTCATTATGTTCATTGTATTTGTTATGTACATTACAGACATTATAGACATTATATGTACACATTGTATACACTTATATACATAAGCAGAATATGTAGTATTCAGACGGTACTGTACATCGACTGGCCCAAAATTTAATGGCTTCGCCTGGTGGCTGCGTGTTTACTGACAATCAAACGTTACAAATGATCACTCAATAAGGCTGTGCCGCATTTCAGGCGATTCTTGAGCCGCGGATTTTCCACAGCCTTTTTCTCGCCCAGATTGTGTATGGTAGTGCCACCCGTGACTGCAACAGGAGGACAGCTTGTTTGAACCGTTCTCTTGTGAATCGCAAGACGAAGATCCAATAGATTATTTCGCAGATAGGAATCACGAATCCGAACTGAAATGCAGTTCAGACGTACTATTACTAAGAGTCTTTCACTAGGACTGCGTCAATTTTTATTTACTGGTATTATCTATTGGTTCTTCAAGTTCTTCATGGATCTTCGCAATAAAACCAACAAATCTCTTTGCTTTTGAAGATTTCAAGCTTGAACCGGCCACAAGGCCGGTCGATTGCCTTACCTTTGGTGAGGACCCGGCGCCATCGGTTGATGGGGGACCCATCGGTAGAACGCGTGGCCAAAACAAAGGTTGCTAGGACAGTGATCCCTGCGAACGTTGCGGGTCTATTCCGATTGAGCCTCACTGGATCAAGGTTGTTTTAGACCCGGATATAGTGATTTGTACTTGGGTTAGCTTATTTGTTTAGAGCTTTTGCAATGTTTCATGACATTCTGTAAGGAAAAAATGTAGCCAGCATGTCAAGATGCCACAAGACACACCGTGGTTGGGCCAATTCTTTCACATGCAATGCGTCCTCAATCCAAACAACCTCTCTAAAGTGTGGGTCAATATCTATCTATCTATATATATGTATATATATATATGCAATTGTAATCAATTGTACATATATATGTATATAGTTATATATATATACAGGTGCGAGGAATCTCATTCTTTCTTGCCAGACACCTTTTGAGGATCGTGTACTGATTCTTGACTAGGTGTTGAATTCAATGCTTCGTATTTGCCATGTCCATCAAGAAGACAAAGCCTTGCATATTTATTCAGGAGTGTGAAGACAAGATGCGCCAGTTGAGTGTTGGCTGATGTATGCTGTATGCCGATATCCTTGCTGCTATGAAGCCACCTTGCCTCTATCAGGGCTTTATCCTTTTTCCCCAACCTTTTGCCAAAGCATCATTCATTGAATTCATCAAGACCAACACGTGGTCCCAGCCCAGGAATCCAGAAGGCCATGAACGATTCAGGAGATGTTTGGTAAGATGCCGAAGTATTTTGGGGATAGGTATGTACAATATTGATCCAACCATGGAATGTTAATATCACATGAACCAGCTAAATGTTGGGTGGTGATTTCACCAATTCGGCCCCTTGCAGTGCGTTTTTCTGGTCTCAAGCTTCCCCTGGGTTGGAAACCACTCAAAAGATAGCCATGGGCTGCGGTGGAAGTACGAGTATCTTGGCGACTTCCCGGGTGAGACAAAGAGTCAGATAGAGTGTCAGACAAAATGTCAGGCGTTATATATGTAAGATAAAATGTCAGCCTATATGCCAGATCAGATAAGATGTCAAAAAATATTTGTCAGATATATAGAATACCAGATCAAACGTAATCTAGAATGCCAAATGCCAAATGAAATGTCAGATAGGACGGCAGAATATATGATATACATGTCAGATAGAATGGATAGGATACTAGAATGTCAGACTGTACGTGTATGTCAGACAGAACGCCAGAATATATGTGATTTGGTGGGGATCACTCCAAGTAAAGTAATTCCTGAAAACATGGATAAATGATACGTGCGAAAATATGTGCACTTGCTCATATTCTTTCATGTTTATATTTGTCATGCTGATGGAGTTGTGATATATAATCATATATATATTATATATATACATTGAACATGTTTGATATTTTTGCAGGCAAGTGCAGTAAGGTTAAGCTCAGGCAGGGACATGTGCCCCAAGCAACTGAGGTCATTTGTTTACAGATGATAGACATACCACAGCCCTCAAATGGGCCTCCAATGATAGGTTTGGATTGGGGTATTTTAGGGTTTGGGGAGGATTCTTAGTCCCATCTTCTTAGTCCCATTGGTAAAAACCATGGTTTCCTGTAGATTTTCCCTTCAACTAATCCAATGAAATGATGATGAAAATCGTCTTCCCTGGCCATTTTTGAAGAGTAGCTTCTCCCATAAATGGGTCCACGTTTGTTAGCTTGCAACCAAAGACAACTTGGACAAATTGGATTAAAGTATATGTAGAATAGTTGGGGACAACTCAAATTCTTTTGGGCAATAGTTGCAATCCTTTGGGGCCGCCCTCACAGAGAATGATGTTTGGTTGCCTATTTAATATTATTTAATAAGAATGTTTGTTCGGAATTTGCCCAGACTGTTTGCCACAGGAAACAGATTGGCAAGAAACAGAACAAGACAACATCCACAGATATTGTCAATCAGCATAATCCCTTCCCCATAATATCAAACACCCCCACGAAAGGTTTTAGCAAGGGATTGACACATCTTTGGGATCAGTTCGGGGGTGTCTAATATTAGGAGGCTGGGACTACTGAACAAAAACCGACCTTGCAAGAAGTCCGCAGCGATACCAAGGCAAACGAGTTCTCAACGATGATGTCAAGGCCAAATTGGAGGCACCTCTCCAGTGATCCACGGGATAGAGCAGAGGGAATGAGGGAATTCAAGTGGGATAGAACCACAAAAACGTCCCGCCGGACCGGAAACTGTGCTCGTGAAAATAGATATTTGCAAATAAATGTGTGTTTCGCCGCAGCGAGGCAACAATTTTTGTGACTCGAAAAGTGTGAAATTTGGACGTCCAAATTTGGGCGTTTTTTGGGGAGATTGTGTTTTCGCTACAGTAAAGATATGTTTTATATTTTTTTTGTCTTATTTTGATCGGACGATTGCAGCCTTCTTTTTCACTCCATCCTTCGCAGCATCTGTGTAGTTTTCTCAAGCAGCTTCTTGTACTTGTTAATGAATCGCCATTGCCACATCTTGGTATACAACATGACATCTTTGTGTCTGGCACCCAAAGAGTTGGGAATCAATTTTTTGCAGCTCGTCCACGTAGCATCATCAACGTAGTTGGAAGTTCTTCGAGACGTTGGCAAACGTAAGTTAAAGTTTTGATACGAAGGACGTGATTGCCCCACCCCACCCCACCCCACCCTGCCCCATCAAAAACGTTGATTTTACGAGCTCGGTTTTCGGTCCGCTGGCAAAAACGTACCAACCAGATGTTTTTTTTCCAGCAACATTTGGGATTTTAAGCATGAAAGTATGGTTAGATGATCTGACAATGCGGATATGATTCCGAATGTCAAGAGGAGTGCTAAGGGGGGTTACTATTTTTGTATGCATGGGGATATTCAATACATTCGCGGGATAAGAGGATATATGGCCTAAGCCAACAGGATGGGTTTTTGCTTCTTAGCCATAGAAAAGGTGGCTATTGTAAATAATCCCAGGTAGCAATATACCCCGCAGTGGGACAGTGGGTGCGATGCAAATAACCGAGCGCATGCAATGAGGATATTATGTGTATACTGTATATATATATATATACATATAGAAGGAGATGCAGATAACCAGAACTACAAGTAGATATAATATGTCTATATACGTATACATATACATACATATACAGTAGCCAACAACGGGTATGTTCAATGCGATATGCAGTATATCATCCCATTAAATATCCCCGTTGTTGGTACTGCAATACAATTGGATATAGTGTATGCTGTATACTCTACGGGTCTCTAATATGTCTAGGCCTTTGTTCCAGCTTGGGACCTATGGTTCACTTTTTAACCTTAGGTGATGATGTGTTGAGGGCACGAAATTTGGGGACATCCTTAGCTCATGGAATATCCTGCTGGTTGCTGGTTGCTGAGTATTTGCTATTATTTCGATTCCCCAAGATTCTATGGATTGACGTTCTCCCTTGCGACTTTCATATCCTTTCTGATTTTCAAGAGCCATCAAGCAAAATTCAAGTGTTCAATGCGGTATGTGCTTCAAAACTCATGTACAGCTTCGAAGCACTTCAGCCCACAGAGGCTACGGCAGCTAAACTGGACACATTTCAATTGAAAGGTCTGAGTCTAAGAACAAATTGAAAATGTCGACAACCTATATTGACCGAACAAACACAAACCAAGAAGTATATAGATGTCCAAATTTGGAAATGGGTGAAAGCGCGCAGATGGAATCATCCGTCCACTAAGTGACATTTTGCGAGACAAACGAAGGAAACTGTTGGGGCATATCATCAGAAGACCTAGAGACCACCCACAACACCAGACAACTTTTGCGACACGAACGCTCCTGCCACAACAAGTTGAACAAAGAAGGGTGGGACGCCCAAGAGCGGCGTGGACATATGAAACCATGAAAGATTGCTGNAACTTTTGCGACACGAACGCTCCTGCCACAACAAGTTGAACAAAGAAGGGTGGGACGCCCAAGAGCGGCGTGGACATATGAAACCATGAAAGATTGCTGGCTCAGAAAAAATGAGCACATACCGTTCGACATGCAAAACGGGGAACACCGCGAACAGATAAAAACATGGGCCTTCAACCACGAAGCACCTTTCTGAAAGTTTTCTGTAAATTCTATTTTCACCTGAGAGCATAGTTGCTGTAGTGGTGCCAACGGGTCTCACCCAGACCTATGGCAGGGCAAAAAAAGAGCCATCAAGCAGTGAACCTCATAAATAGAAAGCCCAAGCCCGATTTAGCTGGTGGACGGGGTGATGGGTGCACGTTTTGAGGGGGGGCTGCAAGTGTTGGTGGGGTGGGGCGGGGAAATAGCTTTCATTTGTGCTGCTATGCTCTATAAGAATCTACAAGGTTTGTGTGGCACTGTCATGTTCATTGGCACTTGCAGACTTTTTTTTTGCTACGCTATGGAAGTCGATCTCATCTTGCAGAAATGTGCACACATCTTTGCTGCTACTCTCTACAACGTGTATTTGCTCTTGCAGGCATCTTTCCTGCTATGCCATGGGCTACGGAAGGTTAATGTGCCCTTGAACACCTCCCCCCAAAAAGAAGAAAAAAAAATGTGTTCACCAATGAAAAAGGGACCTAAACCCTAATCTCTTTTTGGACTTGCAGTGATGCCCACGGGGTTCATGACTTTGACGCATTTGTGAGTTGGTTGGTTTGTGTTGGTTCTACAGTCACCCATTTGGTTTGTGGTGATATCTATACATTCATGAGTCCCCCATTGGTCGTCCGTGTGTCCCTCAGCTCGTAGGAGATGTTCTGCAATATAGATGTGGACAAGAACGGCACCATCACTAAAGAGGAGGCAGAGAGTGCAGAATTGGAGCCCCCCCAAAGCAGCCCATCCCTCTAGTGTTGGAGATATTCGGCAAACATGTTGGGTTTAACATGGTTTCACCATCCTGAAATCGCGATGTATATATGTATAATTATACACAATTGTAGTACACATGTATCAATATCCAATTAAATACCCCCAGTTCTTGGGACACCAAAATGATTAGATCTGATACATTCCACCAGGCTTAAACATTTGGAGGTATTGAACGTTCGAGGTATGATGTGGATTTCAATCTGTCTTTTGATGGGAATACTGTATATCACGACTTTGATTTATATAGAACTATATGGTTTGTCTCCAAATAGGTATCGAAAAAAGGATGGTTTATCATGATTTATCAATGCTTATCATGTGGTTCCTTCCTGCCTTTAGAGTTTGGCATTTTGGGGTATACTTCATTTTTGGGAAAACATATCACTGAGAACGGTGAACTCACAAGTACGACATGGGTACAACAGGGGATATCACCAACATAAGTTACTTGACCAACAAGTCATGGCAATGTAAACCTGTGTAAATCAATAAAAACCAGGGAAATGACCTTTTTTTGCACCCATTTCATGGCATGTTTGCTAAACAAATCACGGGTAGGTGAATCTGAAAATAAAGGGATATCAATAGAACAATAGGATGCAGACCAACAAACCATGGTGGTTATAGGAAAAGAAGCATCGGTCATGTCCTCTTTCAGACATGGAAACCATCGGACCTGAGGCGACCTGTATTCAAACCTTGCCAATAGAGAATCCTCCATTCGCCGTGATGGTCCTATGAAAAGAATTGAAGAGATGTGGATTGACACGATGTACAGGTTGATTATTGGCGGGTATGTCCGATTTGTCATGGCATCCAACCCCTTGCAAAAATACCAGGACACTGAGACTGAGATGGGTTGGCCTTCAAAGCTGTCGAACTTTGCATTCTTGGTTACTTGTAGATTGAGAATAGATATCCCCTTTCTTGTTGGACATGTCTCCACTAAATCCGCGTGTTGAGGGTTGGTGTTGATGGCAAATAAAGCCTTCCCCTCTTACTTCTTTCATGAACAGCCTAGAGTTGGCTTTCCCTTCTTGCACAGAGCAGCTGTGGCTCTGCGATTTTGAAGGTCATAAATTCCGACCACTTTAGAACAGATGAACAATCTTCAACCCTAATATCTCCATGATCTCCCTGTGATTTCGCCATGATTTCCCCTATGATTTCCAGATATTTCCAGGTCACCGAGATCAGTCCGCCAGGCCCAGAAGTTCTTCACGAGCTTTTCCAAGGCCTGAAACCGGTCGGGCGAGCTGCGGCTAGCCAGTTGCAGATCCATTGCTGATGGGTCAAGCCATTGGTGACCTCCAAAATTCATCAAGAATCCATCATCTTTCATTGGGTTGGTTGAAGGGAAAATCTACAGGAAACCATTGATTTTCCCATGAAATATAAGGGTTTCCTGTAAATGTTCCCATTAACCAATCCATTGAATCTTTGGATGATTTTCCCAGCGAACCAATCTCCATGTAGTTTGGAGATTTCCTCTCCATCTTTGATGCCCAAAGGCCAAAGGATATTCTTAAGTTTAAGTCTGGTTGTTCCCATCTTACCGCCAGCGAAAAGCCAGAGTTTTAGCAAGAAATTCAAGGTTGCCCTGATTTGGAACCCCTCAAGTTGATTCAAATCGACGAGAAACGCTGACACAAGAATGAAGACATTGGTCAACGGCAAAGTAGATTGTTGAAAAGCGATGAAAAACGCATGATTGTAAGTGCAGTAGATTTTGACTCAATGCATGGTGAAGTTCCAACCCAAGTTGGGGTTGATATGTTCCTTTCAATGAGGCGTTGTTCTGTAGAAAGAATGGTCATGATAAGTCGAACCTGGGCCAAAGAATGGCCCAAATGTTTTTTTTTTTACTATGTAGTCAGTCTAGTTTTATAATGTTTTATATACAATGCCCATGTCAGGATGGTCAAAGCATGTTAAATCCCATGTTTTCATCAACTCCGGACTGATTCCTTTTTTTGGGTTGGTAAAAATGACAATTTACCAATCCCCCCTGATGTTTTATTTTCGGATGTTTTCCAGTATATTCCCATGAAATCAACATTTTGCTAGTGATTCTGTCACCATGATTCCTGCGGCCTGATTCGGGCGCTTGGCAGGTGAACACCAAAGCCTTCTTCGACGAAGTAGATGCAGACAAGAGCGGAAGTATCTCCAAAGTGGGGTCGCCAAAAGACTCGGCGGTTTTTTGAGGATTTTGGTTTGGGATTTTTTGGGAGTTCAAGGGGAGTAAAGCAACAAACATTTGGATTATCCATGACTATCTCAATTTTCAAGACACAAATGAGACCGGGATCCCAAATTCAAACCCGCCCCTACAGTCGATGAAAGCCGAGGCCGAATTCATGGGCTTTTGGGATCAGGCGCGGATCTGAAACCATCCATTTTTGGTTGCTGGGTGATAGGGACCCCATCGTAGCCATAGTAGCTACATGTAGTTGCATTAGAAATTGAGCCAAGCTTATAGTAACTATACGCGCAAACCCGCTGTTTCGCCCACACCAATTTTGTGGCACATCTGGGGTTTAGAGCTTATGGTTTTTTTAGGGTTTTGGGGTTTTAGGTTTACGGTTTTAGGGTTTCTTGCGTAAGGGTTTAGGCTTTTAGGGTTTGGGGTTTCAGGCTTGAGAGTTTATGATGATGATCATCAAAGGATGATCATTGTGATGATGGTGTACAAGAGGCGCGCACAGGCTCCTATGCTGTGCACTGTAAGAGAACACGTGCAAGTAACAAAGTTGCTTAAAAGTCCCATAAATACCACGTGTTTTTGCTTCCCGACATATTGCCACGGAGAGGCGCGGACAAATCAAGGTGTTCGCCCGTAACTATACTTAGCTACATCTAGTTGCGGTTCCAACCCAATTAAAGGACCGGATAACCCCACAAGACAACTTCTTCCCAGAAGCAAGAAACAGATGTGAAAATGAGATGGTGGAGGCAGGAAAGAGAAAAAGGACATGGTGGAAAAAATATTGTGTTCAAGAACTTGTGTGTGACAGTGCTGTGTGTGACAAAGTTGCGTGTCAAAGAGTTGTGTGTGTGTGTGTGACAAGGTTGTGTGTGAAAGAGTTGTGTGTGTGACATGAGTGTGTGTGTGGCAGAGTTGTGTGGGAGAATGTTGTGTGTGTGAGAGAGTTGTGTGTGAGAATGTGTGTGTGTGTGTGTTTGTTTGTGAAGCCCTTTGCAAGAGAGTTGGAAGTAGAGGTTCTTCAGTGGGGCAGCCTGAGGGTTATAGGGTTGAAAGGGAGGAGAATTGATTGTTGAATGAAATACGTGCGGGTGATTGCGAAGAATGTTCAACATGGAAGGATGGAAGAACTATTATGGGGAACAGAGTCACTGATCCAATGGGGTTGGTTTCAGTTGGCGAGTGTGGTGTTCAATGTAGGGGGGCATAGACTCGCCGAGCAGGATGTGTCGAAGCTGTATGGCCTGGCTGATCGAACGGTTGTCAACCTCGCGAAGGTGTACATCCTGGATGTTGGCCGTGATCGGAACGTGGCGGGCAAGAAGGTCGCAAATGCACCTTGGCTGGTGAGGTCGTTCATGTGGGTTTTTCGAAGTGACTTGACTTTGTTTGGGGATGATTGTGCTGTCCTGTCTCGGTTTGATTTGTGGAGAGTTGTGGTGCTGGGTGACGAAACTGGAGTTGTTCTGTGCACCCTCTGGCCTCCGGCAAGTCGCTTTCACGGGCCGATGTTGGCTGCGTCGGAGAAGGCCAGTGCCGATTGCTTTCCCATGGCAAAGGTGAGCCAGTTCGAACAGCCACTGTGAAGTTAGAAGGTTTGGAGGGTTTGACAGTGGAGATGTCCGGAGAAGTCCAGTTCGACATCACTCCGTCTCCTGCCATTGATGTATCTGACTTTGTTCATCTCACCGAGCTGAAGGCGGGCTTCGTGGGATCATTCGGAGTGTATGGGGAAATTGACAAAGAGGATATCTCTGTGGGTGGCATGTTTGAACAAATCTTTTGAGCACGACACTGCATCAGGGAGCATCACCAGACGCGCATGATTTTTTCAAGCCATTGGAGGGTTGTGATGGTTTTTGCACAAGACTTTTCTGTGCCAACACTAGACCAGCTTGATACTGTTTGGCCAGGGGGATTCCGTTCATCTCTGTGGCGTCATTGCGAATTGCGGGGAAGAGTTGCTGTCGCGAACAAATTCCACGCCGTACAAGGTGCAGCGGGATGAATGTGAGAAACGGTGGGAGGGGGGGCGGGGGGATGAGAGCATAGATGAGCATAGAATCGTCTGTTAGGATGTGAAGTCATGGGCTTGCTGTAGCAAGTGTTGTGGTTGAATGGGGTTTAGTGGATGCGTGTGGTGTGCTTGCAGGCTTTTGACTTGGTGGACGATCTTGGACGTAGCATCTCGATGGTGGCGCATGATTCTATGGCTCAGGGCCCAGCTGTGCAGGCACGGGATGGTTGACAAGACCGTTACCAACAGGTCGTTTAGAACGAACGAGTTGTTATTGTGATGGTGTGTTTGGAAACTGGCAATTGAAATGATCTATGGAATGAAAGGCTTGAAGTCAATGAGAAGTGGATGGTACATACTGGGGAGACAGGGGGTAAAAGCCATGTTACAGCTTAGTTATCACTAGTCATGTTCTGTGGGATTGATATCCAACAATGGGACGGAAACAAACTTGCATGTTGGATGTAGAGATTGCATGAGATTGCGATGATCGGTGCCCGCTGTGAGACTTGAACTGGACATCTTTGGAGCACAGAAACTGAAGAAGAAGGGAAATGCCAGCTCCGAGAAGACGGCGTTATGGCTTTTCGATGCTTCCTTCATTCTGCAGCTTGATGGTAAGCAGCATGAGGTGGTCGTGTCCGAGCAATTGAACATTTGAATGCTGTGTTGGCTGCCTTCAGACGGACGGGATCAGAACGCCCTTGGCTCGAAATTCGTCGGGCCAGGTGTATGGAAAGTTTGCTTTCGCTTTGAGCTCTCGGATCCACCTAGTGGACATCTGCGAGGAAATTGCCGTGTGACTGTGACCTTCTTCTGCCTAAATGCTGCCACGGTAGGGTCATTTTTTGCATCCTTTGGCTTGGCACCATCCCGAGATCCAGGGCTGGTGCGGGGCCCATGAATCGGAGAGGGCGGTAGGTTTTTTTCACCATAAAATGGTTTTTTCCTGCACGCTGGTTGAGACACCGTAGGTGCAAAGAGTTGCAGGCAGATGCGTGATCATGCATCAGCTTGTGTTGTTTGTGTGTGTGGCCCATTGTCTGAAGATAAAGTTGAAAGTGATGCAAGGGAACATGTGGCTTTGGAGTAGAGAAGAATGGCAGGCAATGAGAAGACATGAAGGTGCTGGCCGGCTTTTAGGGTGGCTTGGAATCATTTGGACAGGCGAAGTGACTAATAGTGGTGTTCGGGCACATGTTGAAGTGAAACCCATTGCATTGTACGCGTGTGCCGATGCAAGGTTCGGAGGCACACGTGGCTGTGAGCGTCACCGCCGATGTTGTCGGGTTGCCAAAAACCTGATTGGCGCCAGTGATTTTCAACGGAGGGGTAGGGTGCAACATGTAGCAACCAGACTAGGGATGATTGGTTGAGATGACTAAGTTTGCGATGGATTCAAGCCCCACAAAAAACATATATATATATATATATATACAGTGATGGCTGTGTCTGGGTTTTTTGCTAGCTTCCGGATTCATAGATAACAGCACCATGTATGCAGCAGCGCAAGCAAAGAAACGGCTGAGGTCTGTGGAAGTGGTTGGGGACTCCAGACTAAAAGGTGGATGTATGGGAGACATTGTGAAGGGGTTGTTTAGGAGTTCATTTCGTGCATCTTCTAGTAAGGGCTCCGTTTTAGGGGCAGCTGGAACTGATTGAGAGATTGGATAAGCTATAGGGATGGCAGAGGTACGTATGGACTCAAAGGCGGTTGGTAGTATGAGTGTAAGTCAGTTCGATCCAGACCATAGACTATCGGCATGGATTTGACATATATGTGGCTGTGAGTTCACCGCCGATGATGTCGGGCTGCCAAAAACCCGATTGGCGCCAGTGAAGGGTGCAACATGTAGCAACCAGACTAGGGATGATTGGTTGAGATGACTAAGTTTGCGATGGATTCAAGCCCCACAAAAAACATATATATATATATATAGTGATGGCTGTGTCTGGCGTGTGTGAGAGAGTTGTGTGCGTGACAATGCTGTGTGTGAAAGAGTTGTGTGTGTGTGAGACAGTTTGTGTGACAATGTTGTGTGTGAAAGAGTTGTGTGTGACAATGTTGTGTGTGTGAGAGGGTTGTGTGTGACAATGTTGTGTGTGAGAATGCTGTGTGTTGGCAATGTTGTGTGTGAGAATGTTGTGTGTGTGTGTAAAAGAGCATGTGACAATCTTGTGTGTGAGAGGAGGGCGGGAGGAGGCGGAGGAGGAGGCAGCGCAGGCGCAGAGCAGAAAAACCAGAACCCCACACAATGTTGTGGGGAAAAAACACCATAGGCATATAAGTTGGAGTCCCGTTATAGTCCTCATCAAGTCTTTGCGTTTTTTCGAGATGTTGCAACCGTTGCAACCCCATGGAAATGTTAGTTTATGAAGGGGCCTGTCACCATGTCGTTGTAGTGACATGTTACCTGCCATATTTGAAGGCCCATCCCGGGCGCTGGCAACATGTTGTCGGCTAGGAGTTGAGGGTGGTAGTTGGGCCAGCGATATGATGTCGTAGTGTTCAACGTGTTTGTTTTTTAGAAACAAACAATTGTGAAACCATAAGCTTAAACAACAGGTATGCACTCTGGACATGTAGACATATGCATAGTCCTTGCAACGTCAGGGTTTTCACTCTTACCTTCGAAAGACTGTAAAATTGTTTGTTCCAAGTTCCAGGTCCATGAATGTGGTATACATGTATTTACATATATCTATATAGTTATTACATATATAATATATATATATATATTATTTACATATTTAAATACATATACATTACATATGATATATACATATTTATATATATATATGTATACATTTATATATATAATATACATATATAATATACATATATATATATATAATATACATATATATATATATATATATTGTATATACATATTTAAATACATATATATAATATACACATATATATGTATACATTTATATATATAATTTTTGTATTCATATATATATATATATATATTTGATATATACATATTTACAGTGCATTACTTTATTGAGTTGAATGCATGAATAACATGATTTCAATACTTACACAGTATAGCTATATTGTATGTATGTGACACTGAGTGGTTTCTTGCAATGTTCTCTTCAGCGGTGCCTTAAAGCTTGTCGAGCTGTGGGCTTGGGAGGTCAGAGTCGCTGGCTATAGCAATGAACAGCATCTCAGTTGCACTGCGCCCCCATGGCGCCCGTGGATGCGCTGGGTAGATTCGATGGTTTGATTTGTTTCGGATCATGGTTTCAAAAGTTTCATACGCAAAAAAAATACTTTGCTTCGAGTGATCCCCACCATGCCACTTTATTTGGCATATAGTGTGATACATGTTTTGACATTCTTTCTGACAAACTTATCTGGCNAGGTGCCCACCTGACACAATGATCTTTGTGACATAATGATCTCTTCAGGCAGGTGCCCACCTGACACAATGATCTTTGGGCTAATGTGGTGAATTGTTACTGTGGTGAATTGTTAATGTGGTGAATTGTTAA
>BGPT01002840.1:55796-66066 GCA_003297045.1 Symbiodinium sp. clade C Y103
TTCTATCTGGCATATCTTCTGACATTCTTTCTGGCATTCTTTCTGGCATTCTATCTGACATTCTTTCTGGCATTCTATCTGGCATTCTATCTGGCATTCCATCTGGCATTCTATCTGACATTCNNNCTGGCATTCTATCTGGCATTCTATCTGGCATTCCATCTGGCATTCTATCTGACATTCCTTCTGGCAATCTATCTGGCATTCTTTCTGGCATTCTATCTGGCATTCTACCTGGCATTCTTTCTGGCAATCTATCTGGCATATCTTCTGACATTCTTTCTGGCGTTCTATCTGACATTCTGTCTGGCATTCTTTCTGACATTCTATCTGGCATTCTATCTAGCATTCTATCTGGCATTCTATCTGGCATTCTATCTGGCATTCTTGCTGGCATTCTATCTGGCATTCTATCTGGCATTCCATTCCTTCTGGCAATCTATCTGGCATTCTTTCTGGCATTCTATCTGACATTCTATCTGACATTCTTTTTGACATTCTATCTGGCATTCTATCTGGCATTCTATCTGGCATTCTATCTGGCATTCTTTCTGGCAATCTATCTGGCATATCTTCTGACATTCTTTCTGGCGTTCTATCTGACATTCTATCTGGCATTCTTTCTGGCATTCTATCTGGCATTCTATCTGGCATTCTATCTGGCATTCTATCTGGCATCCTTGCTGGCATTCTATCTGGCATTCTATCTGGCATTCTATCTGACATTCTTAAGTCCGGCAGTGCCCACTGGGAGCTGGAGCTCGCGGTTGAAGTCCGGCAGTGCCCCCTGAGATCTGGAGCTCGCGGTTGAAGTCCGGCAGTGCCCACTGGAATCTGGAGCTCGCGGTTGAAGTCCGGCAGTGCCCACTGGGATCTGGAGCTCGCGGATGNCTCGCGGTTGAAGTCCGGCAGTGCCCACTGGAATCTGGAGCTCGCGGTTGAAGTCCGGCAGTGCCCACTGGGATCTGGAGCTCGCGGATGAAGTCCGGCGTTGCCCACTGGGATCTGGAACTCGCGGTTGAAGTCCGGCGTTGCCCACTGGGATCTGGAGCTCGCGTATGAAGTCCGGCGTTGCCCACTGGGATCTGGAACTCGCGGTTGAAGTCCGGCAGTGCCCAAAGCGATCTGGCGTTGCCCACTGGGATCTGGAGCTCGCGGTTGCAGTCCGGCCCCGCGCAACTCTGATAAAATCTAATAACCCTCACCTGGCAGGTGGGGAAAAAAGAAAGCCACTTTATCTGGCGGGTTTCTAACCTCATTGAATTGATGTGGTTGTGGGCCAAAACCCTGATACCCGGATGATACCCTAAGTCATAGTTGGGATTTATGAATGGTTCTTCCCCCACAACTTGACCTATCCCCATATCTGTCACCACTTGGAGTGCTAAATCTTCGGGCCATGGACCCTCCCAAGAGGCGATCCAAGGATTATTTTCCGAAGTGGACGAGGATCGAAATTCTATGTATCATAGAAATATGGGACATTATGTTAATAAGATATTTCATAGTATACAATAGTATACAATAGTATACATAAACTTTTTAAACAAATTGAGTATATGCATATAACTATATTGGTATAATATAACTATATTGGTATACAATCATCCAAGTATAACATAGTATAACGATTAAATCTCTTTATCAGAGATTATTGTGTATATATATATATATACACGCACCTAGAATAACAAATAGTATTAATTAATAATAATAATAACAATAGTAACAATAATAATAATAATCATAAATATTGTATATTACTCCCCTATAAAGAAGTCAAATATTGACCACACCATCCAGGGTTGGCTCAGTTGGCAAATGTGAAAACATCAGATTTAGTATAGTTATTTCATAAATCTGAATTCCAGCCCTGGGCCCTGTTCATAGTACTAAAAATTGATGGTGAAAGGGGTATACCGGATATACCTATCAACCGAGCATAACCAAGCACGAAAAAAAAAGCTGCGACGATGATTCATCGTCAGCCCTCACCTCGCTGCCTTCACAACTCGTGCAGTTGGTGGCATTACCTGGCGGGATTTCGAAAGAGGTGACACCCAGTGGATTCCATGGGGTAGATGGGTGGAAGTGGGTTCTTAAGTGGGTAAACTAACCCAGATCATATTGTTAGAAATTGTTGCCTGTATATCCCATTAATTCCACATATCTCCCCATGTTTTACGTGGTAAATGTGGCCGTCCTGGATGTCTATGGACTATAATCAAGTTAAATGGTTGGCATGGAACTGAAGTATGTACCTATGGCTCAAAAGTACAGCAACTATGGACCCACATTCCAACATGGCTAAGTGCCAGCTATCCTGTGGGCCGCATCTCCGAATTCACAAAAACAATGCAAAATACATCAAAAATACATCAAAATACATGGTTTCTTCATCCGTTGGAATCCCAGGTTGGTGAGTGTTCCATGAAGCTTTAAAGCAACATATTCATATTACCCTCTGGTTATTTAACACTTCACCATGGAAGCCATGGCCCATCGAAATAGATGATTTATGGCAATTTTCCTATTAAAGATGATGCTTTCCATGGCTATGTTAAATAACAAGAGGGTAACATTTCAATGGGCAATGATTACAAAACCATGGACCTGAATTCAGAGAGCCGTCGGACACAGTGGGCCGAAGAAACAAAAACATGGAAATCAAGTTGGTGACGCCTGAAACGTTCAGGGGATTGAATATAGGATATACACTGACAAAATCAACTCATTGTATGTAGGGATATTTAGGGGTAAAACTAAAAGTATATATACTCTTTGAAACACCTGGGAATGGGGGTACAAATAATGTCAAAATATGGGACGCCCAACAGCCGCTAAAACTATCTGCGGACATCTGGGCAGCGATTCTCATTTCAGAAGAGTTGTTTTGCATATCTCCATCCATGTACACACACAAACGAGAATTGATTGACAAACAAAATGATTAGGATATACACTATTAGAGTCATATCAATACATAATATAACATATGTATATATATATATATATGTATTATGTATGTATATATATATACGTAGAATCATATATAGTTTGTGTTTTCAAAAAAAAACAGTATTAGTAATAGTTATATATGTAAAACGGATCCAATTATTAAATGATCTCCATATGGAGGTGTCCTAAAATAGGGGTACTCCCAAATCATCCATTTACAAAGGATTTTCCATTACAAACCATCCAGCTGTTGAGGTATCTGTTTCCACTGTTTCGCCCACCCTTCAGGGCTTAGGATCCCACCAGTTAAAACATAGTTAGAATATAAATCCAATAACTATGGTTTATCTCCTACTATATCTGTTGTTACTATGTGGTTTATAAACCAATTTCTATCGGGGGTTTTCACCACCTTGTAGCTCGCAATCCATTTGTCAACAAACCACTTAGCCATCTGCGGTGACAGGCGACCCGGGGCCCACCTGCACATGTTAAGCATGGAGATTGGCATTTTTGACACACTGCAGCCTGCCGAGTCAGCAGCGCTGCCAGGATGGACAGGGCCAGCTACGGAAGACTGATGAGACCATGGCCCATCAAATAGATGGTTTAGATGTGCAGGGGACAAAATTTAAGCCCCAGAAGGGACCACAGATTTTAGGATTAGTGTTTAGTATTCACCATCTAACTATTGGGGGTACCCAATTTTGACCTAGACCCATATTCATGTTTGTATAGATGATCATTTCTATCTATTGCACAGCAAATTCTGACATTTTCAGAAGCTATGCCCTCAAGAATGATGATTTGTAAATCTTCGATTATCCTTTTTTGATCTTGTTCTATGAGGGACATCATCCTCACCCCTTCGACCGGGATCCTGGATCTATTCTTTGGTGCTTGCGGCGACCAGCAACTGTTAACTGTTGGGGGTCTCTAAAGTCATGGTGGATCCGCAGTCGTCATGGGCCTATACTAAATTGGTCTAACGACTTGGATGATTTGTGGTACCTCTCATTTTAAGACACCTCCAAATTGTGTTCAGACAACATTGTGAAGCTTCCCCTCTGAGGATGATCCTAGATGATGCATCCTCAACCCAACAAAAAACCTTCTGGCAGGGTCATGGGTGAGGGTTTTGCCCGGGTAGCTTTTGGGTCCAATCTCGACGCTCGCTTTTTGAGATATGTGCTGAAACCTACCAATGGATTTGCATTCATAAATGCTTAGCTATGGAATCTGTGATTCTTGCAATGATGAGCAGGTGATCAATGTTGAGTTTAATCGTTAATTCAGAAAGCATCGGGCTAGCCACAATCTCCAACTTCCCAACCCTAAGTTGTCTGAAAATGAGATACCCCTAGAAATTTGATGGTTTGTCATGGCTTATCATAATTTTCCCTATAACATGTCATATCTTGGAAACGAATCTACCATGTTTGGCCACATACAAATATTATGCTGTCGGATGCTTCTATCCCATCGTATAAATAACATATAAACACACATATCCATATATATCCATCAAATCTGCACTGTTATAGTGGGTATGTCCAATTTGGGGGCATAGCGGCATACCGTACACCACATGTTTGGTTTGGACAAAGCCGTATACTTGGCAAAGTGCTTTTCAGCGGACGGAACCAGTTTGGATTTGACAATCGTGCACTTGCTAGGGTCGGTCATCGACCTCTACTTGTTTGCGAACCTGGTTCCCATGTGGTTTGGTAAAGAGTGCATTGGTTCATCATGTGTTTTTTCATGTTTCCCTATCGGATTCGAAACCATGGGCGTGTTCAACCATCAACGAAGCAGGGTCTTGGGCAGGCGTCATCACTTTGGGTCGGATCTAAGTATCTTGCCACATTTGTTAACGATGAATGGTCAAGTTGGTGCATCATTGTTTTTAAGGGGTCCACAAAATGATTCCATGTTTGAAACATGTGCCAAACAAGTAGTAGTTGTATACATTACCATGAGTGTACCATCATCTGAATCATTATGTAGGTACGAACTACATAACAACTATAGAATGACCAAACAAAATCAATCAAAATCATCTATTTCGCCAACTTCAAGAAATAACCCTTCAATTTTTCCTTGGTGTCCATACAACTTCTGGGAAGTCCCCAAGACCCCCAGCCGGTTCCAGGCCGCGGCCCTTCCGGTTCGCCTTGTCGGGGAACCAGCGAGGAAGGCAGCTTTCCATGCATTTTCCCTTGTCGAACACTGTCTGCAACACCAAACCACTGGTACAGCCTCGGTACGGCCAAGGCCCGTGATAAATGCTGCAAAACCTGACCAGTGCCGTGGCAACATGTGGTGATTTGACCCACAAAATCCCACAAACAACATGTTGGAAAAAAGTATGATTTGACCAACAACACTTGGGGGTTGGAACAAAAAAATGCTGTGTGTTGACAAGACAATATTAGAGTTTCACTCTTACCATGAAACAACCATCAATTTGCAGGTTGCCTCCCCGTTTCTTGGTGAAGGAATGGAATGGAGACCAGTCAGTTGTACCCAGTTTCTTCCTCCCCAGTCCGGAACCTAACAACATCAACAATCTAGTTCCATGAGCCTTAAAAAACACCATAGAACCCCACAAAATCCTATAGAATCCCATACAATCCTGTCCCTTCCCATTCACAGAATCACCCAAACCCCACGGATTTCGGCCGCTCCCTTCCCGTGAGCTCACTCCGGGCGGCTCAAGCATTCCGATTTACTGACGCAGGTTGCGCAGTTGTCTGGACAAAGATAGCACCTGACACAGTTATAGCCCTTAACAGCTGTAACTGGCTTATAAGCTCATTTAAGTTATATATAACCTTAGTTACAGGACTTGTAATCCCACTTACCACTGTTAAGGACCATAACTGTAGAAGCCTGTGAATTTTTGACCATGGACAATTTGAGATTCAACCATTTCAAAAGAAGGATTTAAGCAAGCGCCATGTGGATTCAAGCAGGGAAAATAACAGAAACATTTCAATTTAGGGGTTTATCCAACCAAATTTTGAGGGTAAAATACATAATAGTTAACCATTCAAAATCGAAGATTTGAATGTTTTGGTTCATCCAAAATGGGGGAAACTATGCAATGTGATTGCTACTTGTCACTCATAAAATAACAAAACACAATGACAGCCATGACAGCGACCAGGGCCAGGCTTGGGCAACTTCGCATCTCTGGTTGCCGGGTTTCTCTCCCTCATAGTGATGAAAATGTGCATCCGAAAACATTGTACCACAAAACACACAAAAAAATAAAACATCAAACACACTTCAATCCACTGCCTTCACTTGAAAATAAGGCCTGGCAAATAGATGTGATATATTAAACATCACATGCGTATATGACTCACGTGCAAATGAAAAAGTTTCAAGAACGCAACCTTTAGTAACCCCTGAAAGGTACAAGAGTGCTTCCCGGATCGTATAAGGTGTCGCCCCCCGCAGTGATAATATGGTTTATAAACCATATAGTAACTAGTTCGATATGTCTATCATGCACCCAAACATTATTGGAGTTGTGCTTACCAACTTAGCTAACGACCTGGGGCACCACCGAACGTATCAATGATGTCTTCCCTATAGTTTCCAGGTTTCGATCGTTTCGGCATCGACCTTGCTTTTTTCTGAGCCAGTTGCAGGGACTCTGTTCAAGAGCTGGGTGGCAAGTCACAAATGCCAAGCCAAAATTGTGATTTTCCCTCTCGAACTTTTTTTTACGGTTTGCGAACTTGAAAAGTGCCCATTTATAGATATAGTAAAAATATATGTTTTATAGATTTTTATAGTTGATTTTCCCGTTAAGATCTTCGTTTAAGGGGATTTTCCAGCCAGCAACTTCGAATACCGGAGGGAGACATCATTTACCTCTGAAACATGTGATTTTGAGAAGGAAAGAGTTCGCGTGTTGTTTTGGTTTCAGTTTTTGCCTTCGTTGAGTCCCCTCGACTAAAGTTTGGCCATATCTGTACAGAACTCTGAATGTCAGGCACAAATTCCGGACACGGCGATTTGAACCTATATTAGATCCTATTAGAAGTATCCCTCCTGAAACCTTACATGGAAACTCCAACCAGAGGAGATCTAGATTCTTCGTTTTCTCTTGGAAATAGAAATGGTTTGAAATATTTTGAAATGGTCATAAAATTCATAAAGCATCATAAACCAGCCTGTTCCAGCCGTGAGTTTTCAGGGGATTTAAGTCGGAGCCCAGTTGCCAACCACCACTGTCGGAGACTGCATTGACTTCACGTCCGAAAGTGGTGAAGTCGCTTCGCGGCCCTGGATGTACTGTGCCATCATTTCGAAAGATATGCAAGGTCTGGCCCGACTCCTGAAACCAGCGCGAAAGGCGGGAGCGATGATTGGATCATTGATATACACAGAATGCTTCACAGTGGCCAATCTAACTTGAGAAATACTCACCAGCTACATACACATACAAGAATCATACACATAAATGTGTATATATATATATATCATATATATATATATATATGTATATGTATATAATATATATATATATATGATATACTATGTGTACTCATCATGTGTCTGTATGGATGCATACTGCGTTCTATGAGAACGCCATGATCCGATAGGATTCGAATCATGGTGATCTTCGTACTCCAACGCAGCAACAGTTGGTGGCCATGACTACCGCTTGCAGATCGCCATCCCTATGGCCCTCTGGTAATTGAACATAGCTATGGGTTATCACTGGAAATCACCATTTTTATCCATTTTTTAAGACAAAGCAATGTAAGGCATATAGCTGTCAAATGCTGTCAATAGTGAAAGCATCGCAGCAAAAAATCATTACCCAAGGGTTTTCTGTTGAACGAACCCAGCCGAGCCGAGCCAGAAATTTCGGCCGCAGCTTTGCCAACTGGAAACTATGGCCATCGCCCAGAAATAGAGAAAAAATTCTTCGGATCCACCACCACGTGACATGTGTGCCATGTTCAAGTTGCGAATTGGGTATCGTCATCTATGGAAATCCAAGCATACTGGGTACCCTCTGGTAAACTAACATAACTATGGGACATCGCCATGCTATTCATGGGAAAAACCACGATTTCTATGGCCATTTTCAATAGCTAACTGTTAAATTACCAGGGTATATCTTTATCGTTCGTGAAAATCAGTTCCTCTATCCTCCATCTGGGTGAACTTGACCATGGCATATGCCATGGCACCATGGTTATAGAGGTCCCATATCCCAACTTCTGGAGGTCATGATTGTCACCATGGTGAAACAAACCCATAAACTTTTCACCTGAAGTGAAATGTAAAATCCAACCTTTGATTCTAGTTGGTTATAGAAGTTATACATCCCATCAATGCGTTACATCCCCCCAAAGAACTCATGAAATCCATTCATTTTTGTACGGCTAAAACACCATGCAGCCATGGCACGTGTGACACGGAGAAGTGCCCAGAGTCCACATCACCGAGACGAAACTTTCCAATCTGGATGAAACGGTCGCCGGAGGACACACCAATGGGCAACGTTGCGGTGGGTCTCGACCACAAGTTGTAAAGAGCGTCATTCCTCCAGGGCGAGGCCGGCACCATACATCCTATATGGGAATTCCCATGGGAACTAAGTAGATTTGTACCTCAACATGTGGAGTCAACTTGGAGTGAACTCGGAGTCAACCAAGAAATACTAAGAAACCTATTACAAGATTTGGAATTGATTTATTTATGTTCGCTAAGTTGGTGAACAGAACTTCAATAAAATGTGGAAGACCAACTGATTTCTATCAGAAAAACTCGTCACAAAAACATACAAAAACACCATGGTTTATTTCAAGCGAATGCAACCACTACCCCAAACATGGCAATGAAAGATCCCCCCATTTACAAATGATTTTTCCATAAGAACCTCCATTGAGGGTATTTCATAGTATTTCCAATTGCCACGCTTGATGACAGAAGGGTAAATATCCACAATCCGCACATCATGACTTGTACAAAAAGGAAACTCGTGAGTCCTGGGTTTCCAAGACTCTCCGTCAGAGCGGAAGACGAAAATGCTTGAACCTCCTGAGTGAGAAATGGCGAAATAATCCTTTACGTACCCCTCGAGATTGATGTGGCCGAGACGAAATTCTCCTGAGCCAGAGCGATTTGTTTGAATTAATGAATCCATCCAACATGAATAATGTGGTAAATGAGTAGACCACCCGAAACAATAATGTGGTACATGAGCAAGCCCCCAAAAAAAACACCCCATGTACCAACCATTTGGGGTCCTTTCAAATCATCCTCAAACAGCGGAGAACATACACGAAAGACAATAAAACGATGAACATGTTGTTAAACTGACCAAGAATCCAAGCTGGAGGAAGCGATCTCCCCATTTCACCTGTTTATCATCATACTCACCTTGACATTCCCAAGCATTCCAGTCAGTTCGTGGCCCTTCATGATGCGTGCCATCACTACGGTAGATCCTCAGAATTGGAATCCCATAAGCAACTATAAGGCAAGATCACGCAACAAATTACCCTCTGGTTATTGCACATAGCCATGTAAAATCCCCTATAAATGGAGGTTTTAATGGTTTGAGTAGATCCCAGACCCATCACAATCTGTTCAATCATATCATACTGTTGGTGAAGTCCAAAATTATGTTATATATACCTTATATACCAATTTATATCCCTATTTTTCCCATTGTATTCCAACAAACATCTGGGTTTGTCTGAAAATGGTGTAACCCCAAATCCATTGTTTAATCCTCATTATCCCTGTTAAATGGCTATAATTGGAGGTATACACCGTTTCCAGACACACCCATCTCCATGAAAAATCCATGAAAATCTGAATAAAACGTCCCAAGAGGCATGGCAGTCTGACCATCTCGATGTGAGATGCTGAAGTGACTTGGATCCACCGCAGCTAAGCGCCAGGCCCCCAGCTGAAGGTATGGTCCGTGGGCACAGGTGCCAAAGTCCAGGTTGGATAACGGCCTGGTGATGGAGATTTCACCAACCATCCATTTTTATGATGTTTATAATATGTATATATATATATATATATAATATGTATATATGTATATACACATATATATATAACATATGTATATATATATATATTATATGTATATCCGCCGACCCCTGCCGACAGCATGGGGAGCGCGTTAGAGGAGGACTTACCAGGAACAACGCCGTTTTGGCGCTTTGAAACAGCTAGTTTTCTTAGAGGCACTGGGGGCCGTTGCCCGCAGGCCCCGTCCGACCTTCAGGGGCATGGTGTTTGAGCGTGGCGCAGGCGCCGTTTTGGA
>BGPT01002841.1:9269-65852 GCA_003297045.1 Symbiodinium sp. clade C Y103
GTCGTGCTCCAGGTTGTCCTGATCCGGCCGCTTCCGTCGGTCGGTCTCTCCCCTGACCACTGCTTGCTGGGCTAGCAGTCGGGGACCTGGATGCTTCCTTGGCCTTCTCTTTGGCCTTCTGTTCCATCTTCTTCTTGCAGAGTTCTACTCGAAGAAGTGTGCGGAATTGCCATTCATGAAAGTGGGACGGATCTCCACTATACACNCTCTTTGGCCTTCTGTTCCATCTTCTTCTTGCAGAGTTCTACTCGAAGAAGTGTGCGGAATTGCCATTCATGAAAGTGGGACGGATCTCCACTATACACATAGGCACCGCTCTTTGTTTCCTGTGGTCCTGACGGACTGCTCGGGCAGTACCGCAGGCCAGCCATCGACATTGCGTTCGACGGAGTTCCAATCCTTCAGGATGATGTTTGACGATTACACACNGGACTGCTCGGGCAGTACCGCAGGCCAGCCATCGACATTGCGTTCGACGGAGTTCCAATCCTTCAGGATGATGTTTGACGATTACACACTTACACACAACCAAACACAACACAGTCCGATACCTAGGCTATCACCGTGAGAGTCCGGATGTCGGGAGTGAACTCTCCGGCAACCAGCTCCGCTACCAGTTTGAATTGCGNTGCAACCACAGCTCAAGGGCCCTAAGTTTTAGGGGGTTTGGACCAGGGCAGCGGGAAAGACGTGGTATGTCACACACTTCAGTGGACAGATTCACACATATGTATGCATATGTATACCTATAGGGTGGCTTTGTAAGCATGGAGAGGACTAAAGCACGCACGCAGAGATGGTCAAGCGTAAGGTGGCTTCTGGCTCCGAACCACCCTGCTTTCAATCACTCAGTGTTCCGAATTTGGTTTTTGCCACTAAAATGATTGCAGATTCATGGGCACGCTGCTCAGAACCAATCGACCCAGACACAAGCTTTTGCCCAAAGCGCTTGCCAATCGACTATATATGAAGTTTGATGTTCAGATTTACCACCGACCAAAGAGCAAGAATTAGTCAAGTTGGAGCTGCCCATCAGCAGGGCTTCAAGGCAAAAATCCGAGAACGACTGCCAGCTGCTCTGGAAAGCATGTCGATTGTCTTAGATCCAAGCAGGCACCAGCTTCTCCAGTGTCTCCTTGGGGGTCAGCTTCTCAACTAGCCTCTCTGATGGCCTCCATGCGGAAAATGTGGCTCAGACCAGATAGAAGCAGCCAGACCGCCCAGCTGCGCCCAGCTGCCTTGTTTCAGAGCGAAAGTCCAGAGCTTCTCTGATACGGGTCACACCATGGGCAAACTCCTTTGCCTCCTGCAGGATAGGCACTGACAAAGGAAGGGCGTCGAAATTGTCGTTATTGTTGAAGTCTGCATTCTTCCGGTGTAGCTTGCAAATACAATACAAACAAAGCACTCACGTAGAGCAAAACGCCATCACAGTGCGCCTCTTGCAGCGAGTCTTGCAGCTGTTGCACTTCCCCCTGCAGCTCATACAGACCTTGAAAGATCAGGTAAGACGCTTGCTGCTTCAACTATTCACTGGCACGATTTTCCTCAGATTCTTCTAAGATTCTTCTAGTTATTGTGGTTTTCCAATGGTTTTCCAATGGTTTTCCAATGTTTCCCAAGTGCGGAGAAGGCACTGGTCCTTAACTTCTTCAACTCCTTGGCCTCGATGGACGTGGACGAGGCAGTTGTAGCTTGGGACCGCTGTTGGCGCCACGCGCGCAAGCTTTGAGGCCTCAAAGAACGGCTGGAATCGGCTGGAAGAAGCGAAGTGCCCTTCAGGGTGCCAGAATTTATGTGGAGCCCCTGGAGCCCCTGGAGCCCCTGGAGCCCCCTCCCCTCCCCCCAAAAAAAAGACATGTGAATTGAATTGAACATATTGAAATATATTGAAATATATTGAAAAAGGACAGGCGAAACCAGCCGATACAATTGACACAATCTCTGAGGCCACTTCTCTGCTGACACTCGTGGAAGACTGGGCACCGTCATTTTGACTGCTCCAGTGGCAGCCTCACCTGGTTGCAAATCATGTTTCTTCTCAAGTCCTGGACAGGAAGATCGTTCCATGCCTGGACCTTGACTGCTCAGCTGTTGCAGAATTGCTTCATCTGCAGCCTGTGACAAACAGTGTTCAGAGGAAACATCAGCAGTCAGCCTGCTTGAATCTCCAAGCTTCTGGCGAGAGAGCTTTTCATGAAGCTTTCAAGCATCTGGGTTGAAGTGCCTGGACGGCCTCAGAGGTGTCGTGTTTCAGGAAAGAAAGGGGGAATGAGTTTGCAAGGCCCCAAAAAAGGGAACGACCCCATGATCCACACAGGCCTGCTCTCTGGGCGGCTTCCTGAAGCCTTTGCCAAGCCAACCACTTTTGGTCAACTGAGTTGTCAACTGGCGTTTCAGAAAATTTCAGTTCCGCAAGCAGAAATGTCCCATGATGTCCCATGCCTGCGCACGCGGCTTCGCGGAAGTTCCTGGCTCCAAGCTCACACAATTGACATCAATTCACAATGTCTTTCCCAGGGCAAGACAGCGAATTCATTGGGTTTGATTTGTTTGATTTGAGTTTTCGTAATCCGTGTCCATATAATGTGTATAGGTCCTTGCTATGGTCTCTCGCTTACTTCTACTTTCAACTTCTCAGTCTACTACAGATCTTTACATACTGTCTGGATTGGTTCCTATGCCTTGGCTCCTCGCTACAACAGTATCAATTGTGGAAGTTCAATTTGCCAAGAATGAATAAAGCATACTTATACCTAGAATATCTCAAGTTTAATCGCCAAATTCATGAGGAAGCGCAAACTGCAGGTTCGAAGCAAACACAGAATCAAGTCCAGCATCTTTCTGCATACCATGTACTGGGCGCGACGCAAAAAAATACTCTGGCGATAGTAAAAACCAAGTACGAGTTGAGTTGAACACAATGGCATAGAGTAACACACCAAAATAGGTTTCCTTGTTCAAGCCCTGATTGGAGACCAATGACCAAACAACTGTTGACATCCAAATGTCTTCAGATCAAGTGCCTCTGTTGCGTCCATGTCTAGAAAGAAGCGGATTTCGATCTTTGCGAATCCACATGGAGTGCGGGAGCTCACTAATGGCGCTTGGTTACAACGCAAAAACTTGTGCTTTGGACCTGTCTTTTGAGAGTTTTGACATGGTTTGACCTCAATCCCTGATCTTTGCATTCCAAAGTTGCCATAACTTCGAGCCCAAGGCCAGCACACGCACAAGTCAGAGAACTGTCACAACGATAACAATGCCTCTCCCAGCAGAAGGGCAACATTTATTTGAAGAAAGTATCTATTTAACAGTGATTGCAGCCTCGTCTTCAAAGCCTTCAACTCCTTCAATGTGCTTCTCCCCATCCATGAACCAATATCGCACCAAACTGACCAAACTCATCAGCATTGCTGTGGCACGCTGTGGCCATGACTGTCTATGCACTCTGCAGGCGAAACACAAAGAAGAAGTCCTCCCATATCTGCCAGCACTTTGATGGCCACCTCGAACCAGGAGGTTTTGATTTGTGAAGATTCATGACACAAGGCGAGTTCAAACAGCAGCAATGCCTCTGTGACGCCACGCAACTTGCCCTTGTACACCTCGGCATAAGTTGGATGCGAGTATCAGTCAAGAATCAGTCCTCTAAAGACTTGGATGGGAGAACAGCAGCAGAAACACTTTGTGCGTTGCTCATGTTGCTCCTCATGGGCGCAAAAAGATAGAAATGCTGTGTTCCCAAAGTATCTTGGCACCCTGGCAGCTCCCACACCACCAGCACCGAGGCGGTTTTCTGGGCTGAAGCCATTGGTAGCACTGGCAAGGTCCTGGTTCCAACACCCACTTGGCATTGGATGAAGAACGTTTGAACGTCAATGAACGTCATCTGCCTCATACAAGTATTCCAGGGCCAACTCCTGCAACCTCAAGCCATGAGCCAAATATGTCAGCGGAGCTGGAAACCCGATTGCAAATGAAAAACTCTGATCATGGAACCGGGGCAACGACCCTAGCCAGCCCAAGGCCTTTTTTCATCCGGCAACGGCTCAATATACGTCAAACAGCAAACATCATTATCAATCATCATAATATGTCAGAATGCTTGACTCCTTTGCATGAAATCCTTGCTCTGAAGGATGAAAGGTTGAGATTCTGGCCGTTCCCATTGCGCCAGAGGGATCGGGTTTGATCCTAGACAAAGACAGGTTGTGATCTGCATGCACGATGCAAATCTTGAGGTATAGATTGGCAAGAATGAATAAGAGCGCTGCCCCTTCAAGCGTCGCTGCGCCAAACTGCAGCCCTTGGCATCTGGGCCTCGATGTATGTGGTTGCTGGTTCCAACTAGCACACTTGGTTTTGCAGGGTGCTGAGGACTTTACTTGCAACGTCTGACATTGGAATCTCCTCTTCAGAACTCTCATGCATTGACCTCAGCACAAGGTCATTCATAAGCACGAGGATCTCACGGAAGTGGTAACCACAGTGCATTCTGGGATTTTCAAGCTCACACGGAACCTGGGTTCCTGATGTTTCCTGGACAAGTTCATGACTTGGATCTAAGTGGGATACACACCAGGCGGAACTCTCTGAGAATCCAAAGAGCTTGGAATCTTTGAGTTGTCTTTCCCGTGTGACTGCAGCTGCCAGCTGGTCTTCATAGGCTGCTGCAAATCCCTCAGCCCGGTGGCAGTGCACACAGGAATTATCTTCCCGTGCATAATACTGTACTACCCTGTGTGGTGGCCATTCCAAGTTCTGGCAAGCTGCTGTGTGCAGAAATCTGGAAAGCGAGTCGCCCAAACCTCCCAGTCCATCTCATTCCAATTGGAAAGAGGCTGAAAGAATCTGAAAGAAGTAACCCTCACCCTCTTTAGCTCCTTCACTGTCACCCTCTTCACCTCTCCACCTCCCCGCTTGCCTCTTGGACTGCGGTAGTCAAGGGTGTGTGCCCTTCCTGCACCGGCTCATGCTGCGCTGTTGAAGAGGCCCTACATGCTCAATTACCAAAGCCTCCTGCTTTCCCAACATGGAGAGATCGACCTGAGCTCCGCAAGACATGTACTGGCACAGGACCAAAACCCCCAAAAAAATGCTGAGATCTCTGCCCGTACGGTGTCAGTAGAGATGTTGGCTAGATCGCATGGCCTGATATGGCAACGGTCTGAAGGATGGGATTTGAACTTTAGCAAGGACTGCATGGCTCCAGCTAGTTGAGCTGCATGAGTAAGCTCTCCACTTGCATGGCGCTGTTGCCTGATCCCAACCACCTGGAAGTGGTTGCTGGCATAGAGCGCAGAAAAAGTAAATGGAATTCAGAGAGTGAAGCAGCAAAGTCAAGGCTGAGGCCCAAGCTAAAGAGCCACATCATGCATCAATGCAACCAATTTCATCATCCAAGAAAAAGTCGGCCAAACATGTCTGAAGGAAATTGGAATCAACTGACACCGTCTGTTTTCTACTAGGTTTCTCTGTGAAAGATCTACATGAGTCCATGATATTGGAATGCCATGCGGCCGCTATGCCAGCATACAGTATAGCAATCTCTTTCAAGAGGGTGCGATTTCTTGTTGTGGCTTGCCTCATTGAAATGAGTAACTGCAGCAGGAATGGACATGGCTTCGACAAGCATCACAAATCTTGCAAGGCACGTTTTGAAATCACTTCTAATGGCTATCCCAGACGCATTTACAAATTCCAAAACCTCCCCCTCCCCAAAAAGAAAATATATATATATATAAGCTGGCAAATGGCCCCTTGACCCATCCCCATGTGATGAGAAAAACGCCCCAGGCGTCGCATGTTGTATCTGCTTCTGGTCAATTCTTGCAACAGTCCAGGCCGCCGCTGCTGACCCAAGGAGAAGGGACAGGACGGTTCGAGGCATCAGGGCTTCGGTGTGGAGCAATCAACCCTTGGAATTTGCTGAATATCTGATGAATATCTGATCTGATCATGATTCATGATGATTGATGATTCTGATGGTTGTTTCAATCTTAGGATTGAAGGAAACCTCATGAAATCCTACAACTGTTACAAGTTAGTACTTAGATGATATTTGAAACAAGGCCCTGTGCCTGCGAAACGCCATCTAAGGTGGCTAGGTGTGGCCGAGCTTCATGTGGCTCTTACAGGAAAATAACAGCTAGTGTATAACAAGTACAATAGCTGCCATAGCTGGAAGTTGAACACTTTGGTTCTGCATCCCTGATTTGAACCTGGGATGGCTTCCATAGTCCTTTTAAACTGGCCATTCCGGTCATGTCATCTGGTCAAAGGCGTTCTTCAAGGCCTAGCAGAAACAGAAACAGAAATGACGGCAGCCTTCTTCAAGGCCTAGCAGTGGCAGGTTCCAAGGCTTCAGGCTGGGCCTGAGTCTCACTTGGGTGATATGATCTCAACCTTAGTAGGCACCGACAGTTGTGCCAGTTGTGCAGCAAGCACTGATAAGAAAATGCTGATCATTGCTAAGAACCCAACACTGCCACCTGGTTTGAAACACCTGACATCAAAGCATGCTTTTCCTTGCTTCAATAGGTGCAGCATGACAAGCTCTTCCTTACTATTGATCACTATTGAACATGTACAAAGTTATGAGAATAAAGTGTGACGCCTCCAAAGATTGATTGCAAATTGCATCCTCGATTGCGTTCCTGCACTGGTCACAGTGATCACGACCCACGCGGATGGTGCAGTTTCACAAACAAAATGTGGACATGACAAGCATTTCTGCTCCTCTGCACCTACGCCGGCCCCCTGACAGTCACGGTAGAAGTGGCTAAAGTTCCAGTACAAGTCTCACGAATCCGTGCGCTCTCCAACTGCACATTAAAACGCAACACCTCAACAGCTGAAGTCTTTCCGAGAAGTACAGTATATAGAAATCACCCGAGCTCCCTGCATACCAATTCGAATCGCGGCAGAAGCAGAAAAAGATCGAGTCAGCAACCTGTGGCTGTGCATCACATCCTCTTTTTTGTCTGGGGACCTATGACTGCGTCACATCTCATGAAGCTGCAGACTCCCAAAATGCCCGCGTTTCGAGCATCGGACGTGATCAGAAAGGAGGCAGAAGGGCCACGAGATGAGCATACAAATCTGAGCACAGCTGGAAGGGATTACAATGATGATTACAATATAAATTGTGATGATCATGTCGCCATGAGCCTAACTTGTTTCGCTCTAGACATGCGACCTGAACCTGTCTGGATTCATAGTTCTCTAATGCGGGTGAGTCCAAAGCATCTCAATATTGATGAAGATTCGGTATACTGCTGCCTCAAGTCTTTCCAATCTACTCGCACGAAAGGCACATCGACGCTCTTCCGACCCCCAATTGCACAGAATCTGACGGCAAATGAGACGAAGGTGACGAAGGTGGGCAACTGCGCAGCAGCCGGCAATGAAAACACTGAACTGTGAAGCGAAAACACTAGTAGAGTCAGAACACACAAGGAAAAGGCATCGTATGCGAGTTCCGCACCATGATCAAGTTTGGGCTGCTGGTGGAGCTGTAGTCGGGCCAAACCTTCAGGAATGTTAGTGTTGCAACCCACATGCTCCAAAAAGCTCCAATCATTTCACCGGTTTTGACCATTTTGACCCCCGGTCTCAGCTCCAGTCTGCACAAAGCAGTCGGGTGAGCGCAGCTCCCACAGCAGAAATCGAAAAGCTGCTGGAGGTGGCCACCAGAAGGGCCGCGCCTTGACCACAACAGAGGCAGTTGGATCAGGAGTATTCAGTTGGATCACTTGGTGAATTTGCTGTAGGCTTCAGTCATTCTTCACCGGCTATATGCTAATTTCGGGTTTTCTTGCTGCATTTCCCATGGAAGCAGGATCTGCTGCCACTAATGAATTCAAAAGTAATAATACATGCTCCGATGAAAACAAGCCACAGCAGTTCTCAGCAAAAAAACTGAATGGTAAAACCCTTGGAAGCAAATATGTCTTCGCTGAGTCAGGTTCCATCAAACTCGGAGACATTGACGTTCTTGCCAGCCAAGTAGCCACTTAGATCATTGGACAGCAATGGGGCATGGTTCTCGGTTCTCACTTCCACACACACCATTCAGAACAACAAATATCGGCAAGCTGCTCAGCTTCGTAAGCAGCGTCCCAGAAGTTATGCCCAGACATGGCGATGTCCATGTAGGCACCTTGGATCATCGATCTGTAGTCTCAACCGCGGCTGGCCGCATGACTACAGCCTATCTCTCTGACCTCCTACTCCAAGTTCAGCACTGCGTCTCAGCATTCGAACGCGTCTCCTGGGCAGCACTGACAAATAAACTACTGCTGTCTAAACTGTCCAGGAAAATGTGCAATCTTTCTGGCTGATTGGGCTGCTGTACCATCCATCGACCCTACTTCTTTAAGGCGCGCACTGGTAAAAATCGATCACATTGTTGCACATCTGCAAGAGGAAGCGGTTCCAACTTCAAAATTCAAATCACAAATGTACAGGCCTACAATTATCCCACTGCGAATCCAGCCTGTGATACTCTCTGAGTCTAGCTTTGCCATTGCTTGCTCGGAAACAATTGTATGTAAGAAACTCTGCAAGCAACCTTGTCGTCCGAACACGCGGCTGCCTTCCCATACGTTGGACATGCAGAGGCACATCGTGTGCAAGCATTTGCATCCTCATCCTCTGCTTTGCGAATTGGTCCTGGTAAAGCATGAGTTGCAAAGCCAAGGCAAACGATGTGGTTGACAGGCCAGGGTCAAGAGGGGCATTCAATCAGATACTGGACACTGGACCTAGTCCTAATCCATCCGCTACTTGCATCATGCGCCCGCAGTGGGAAAATGCTTGGGGATTGTTTCTTTTGGTTTAGGATGTCTTTATGTGTCTTTCTTTCTTGTGTCTTAACCCTTCGCTGATGAGAAACAGACGGACTCAATTTTACCAAGAGGCTGGTGGTGAGGTCCAAGACCTGAAGTTCTCAAACAGTTGCGATCCATGACCGTCTGTTCGCTCTCTGTTGCACCAATCATTCAAGTTTCGGTAGGAAGTGGCAGCCGAAGGTTGGGGACCCCACCGCCCTTACGGGGCGCATGATCATGATCACAAGCGAGCCAAGCCTTGGTTCTGCATGATGCAACAACAAGCTTGGACTGAAGACTGTTGACGAATCCATTCTCATCAATATTTGCAAGGTCCCAACGCCAGCGAGCCAAGGTGGTACTGCGCCTCGCTGTCAGGTCCCTCCCTTGCTTGAGTAGAAAGTTAGCTCTGCTTCTCAATGGCTGGAGCTGGGCTGCCAGCAATGGCCCAGTAGGCATCCGTGAGCAAAGTTGCCCTGCCAGTGTGCGCATCTGGCACTGCCACTTCCAGAAGTGTGGTACCCCCTTTAGGCAAAGCAGAACACTGAGGAGACTACCCCTCAAAATCCTTCTCCTGGCAGACGGAAGGCAGTAGCTGCGTAAATTGCCATCCAACACAAGTACCATAAACGTCGTGAATACCATAAAATATATATATATATACAAATATATATTTATATAGAACTTGAGTTGTCAAATCCAGGTTGAACTCTAGAAATGCAGGCATCTCTTCCGCCTCAAACCATAGCACTAATACACCCCGACATTATAGCAGTGGCCTCAAAGCACCAAGCCTGTTTGGAAGATACAGGCTATAGGAAGTATTTTGAAGTAACTTTGCCCAACAATATACGTGTGGACCTGGCTATCCGCCAAATACATCCAAATACAGCAATTCTCTTGCCTAGGGTCGCCAACCACATTAGCTAAGCATTCAGCACAAACAGTTCAACATATACTTGGACAGGCAAAGTAGGCAATGAAATGATGATATCAGTTGATGCTGTGCTTTGTATGTCTCCAAATAGTTAATATTATATATATATACTATATATATACAAAAATGTTATTTGTATATATATATACATATAATAGATCATGATCGTCGGAAACCTCCCCTCGGACCTCAGCTGATGCCATAGGTGCGTAGAACCAGGTCGCTGACATATACGCATACACGAAGCATGATCTGGGCGAGTTCAACAAAGGGTACAGTATTTTGAACACGTCGAGAAAGACAAATGCAAATGGCGGTGCTAAAGCCCTCTAGGAACCAAACGATGTTTCGTTTTGGCCGAAATCATAAGCTCCGCATGGCCGCATCACAGCCAGCTATGAAGTGGTAGACTGGTAGACTATTGGATGTTGGTGATACTGGGCTGACTTCTAGATGCCCAATGCCGTTTGGCAGTTGGCTCAGCAAATCGCCCGTTAAATCTCCTCTAGGAGGAGTTGGAAATGTGAAACAGGAGCAGCAAAGCAAAACTCCAAACCATACCAGCCTCAAACCAACTGGTGTGAAGAATAAAGTTCGAGTCTGGACGACAAAGCTGGTCATGACTTGCCATCTTGCTGGATTGACATCAGGCCACTTTGGTACGCTTGATCTTCAGACCTCGAAGCTCTGATTCTTCCACCTCTCCAAGTTCTCAGGCAAGCAGGCAGAATGACTCATGGGCGAGAGAAGCTTTCCAATGTCTTTGCTCCCTCCCCAGAATGAATCTACGAGATTCAGTTTGCGGCAAGGCCAGCCGCCCTTTCCGGGGCATTGCGGGGCAAGTGGAAAGCTCAGATCAGCTTTGACTCTGGGCTCTGGTGACTTCATCCTGCCTTCCGCCACCAAAAGCCAGTCTGGCCAATTGGGATCTGGATCAACTTTCTGGCTACGCCATGATGTTTGAGTTGAAGCTGCTGAGTTTGCAGCAGTTGGCAAGGATGAGAGGTTTGGCGCAGAACTGCTCTTGGGCAAATGTTCATTGAAGAGTTTTCCCGGGGAAAACAGGCTTGTCCCTGCACTGGGGCTACTCTCAGGGAGTTCACCTCGAGCACGACCCTCAAACTTCTTGGTTCGCACACGGAAGTCCCTGGCAGTGGCATCAGCTCTTCTCTGTTGTTGTCTTGTTAGCTTCATGTAGCTTCCAGGGATGGTCTTGAAGCCCACATTGAAACGAGCAATGCCAGGGCGTGGAACCTCTGCGCCTGCGATCCAGGCTGTCTCCGCCCACGTCAAGAACTTGGTGCGGTCCACATCAAGAAGGTCAAACATGGCATTGATATCCCCATGGTAGCCCATCCCAACGCAACCATTTCGAAAATCTGCGATCTTTACTCGATCGTCACCTCTGACATCCATAATCTCCTTCCAAGCAGCTTCCCAAGAACCATAGCTGGCCTCGGCACAGTCATTGAACTCCTTCAAAATTCGAGCGGTTTCCAGGTCTAATTCCCACAAGCTCACCACACCGTTGCCATTTTCATCCAATTCTTGCCACAGCTCCCGCGGGTTGCCAGCAAAACCCACATCTTTTACTGCTAGCTTGAACTCCGCAAAGTCCAGGTGTCCATTGTGATCACGGTCTAGCCCTTGTCGCCAGGCACGAACATAGTTCTGGTAAGATTTCAAGAGCAGCTTTTTGAAGTTGTTGCGGCCCCCATCTTTCTTCTGTTCCTTGACTGGAGGCAACCATTCCTGCACTGGTTTTGCCCATCTAGATTCGGGCTCTGCACTGCCAATGCGATCTGGTTGTCCATCTGCAATCCAAACGTGTAAGAAACCAAACTCTTTCCGGGAGATCCCTGTGGATGCCCTTTCGGTGGCCAATTCTGCGAAAAGGTGTGAGGCATTGCCTCTGAAGCCCAGTTCCCGGGTGGCTGCAATGAACTCGTCCTCAGTGATCCTCAAGGCCCCACGGCGGTTGAAGCAGCTCCTCCACGCCTTCTCTACGGTGCCGAAGACGGACCAAATGGTCACGGCCAAACTGGTCATCATCTCAGCCAAGGGCGCATCCACTTCGGCCATCGAAATGAAGCCCGATCGGTCTAAGTCCAAAGCTCCAAAGATCTGCCTGGCCCCTTTCCCAACTCCTAGGGTTTGACAAGCCCTCAGGAATTCGAAAAATGATAGCTTGCCATCTTGGTTCACATCAATGGACTTCCAGGCGCCAGCTATGCTTCCATACTTTTGGATCAAGAGTTTGTGAAAATCCGCGCGGATCTTCTCGCACTGATCCAGGCTTGGCTGAGGATATTTTCCAGCTCCTGAAGCCCAACCGCCTGCGCCCCAAGAACCCTGTGGCAGCTGTTTGACCTTCCGTGGGCCCCCCATGGCTCAAAAAGGCCAAAACTGGCACCAAAACTGGTGTCGACTCTCTGCCCCAACTTTAGGCGTCCCCGTGTGCTATGCGCTTGATATTCTGGCCGTGTTGGCTGTGCACGTCAGCCATTGTTTTTGGCTTTCGCTGATATGTCGCTTTGGGTGTTGTAATCATTCAATCATGTTGGCCTGAAATTGAGCAGCTTGGGCCTAGAGTTTGTCGGAACATTGTCTTTGGCCCAGGAACCACTTTCCACACGGCAGAATCACAACCCCTCTGATCCTGTCAGTCCTAGGATTAGGATACTAAACTAAGAACAATGCTGCTGTTACGTCTTTGCAGTTTGGCATGCACTGATTTAGGAACATAGAAACATTGAATTCGGCGTGCATATTCAGAACATCTCCAAACAATGCAACTCACAGCTCTGAGGAGCACGCATGGCGTTGCTAAAGTCATACACCCACAGGAAGCAAAGGACGAAACCAGCAGCAATACACAACTCTTTTGCCTCTGAGGTGTTGAAGGAAGCCGCTGCACCGTTGGAAAAATATCGAATTTCTTGCGATCAGCAGTGGAATACAACTGGCCCATTCTGTTCCTTGCCTCGTAGTGAATCTCGTAGCTCGCCCCATCAGCAACACGATCAAATCCAGACGCAAAGAACATGAGACCTTGGCATCTAATCACAGCATACCCACCAACCAATCGACCACCACGGTTGTTCTTCCTGTGACAGGACTCTCTCTCTCTCTCTCCCTCTCTGTCTGCTTCTCTATCTGCATCTCAATTGCAGCCCTGTCAAGATCAGATAGGGCCTGCCCTCACGACAGTAGGTGCATGGAGGTGACTGTCCATTCTGAGCCGGGGTCCAACCGCAAAGTTTGACAGGAGCAGCACCTGTTTCCATGACTCTGTCATGTTTTTGGTGGGCTGCGACACTTTGCCATAGAATGCACTTCAGCGTGGTAGAAACTTCCACAGTCAGCTCATTGATCTGTCTCAGGCCTTCCTTGCAGCTGCCAGGGCCGGTTCGGTCAGAATGGCAGGCACATCTCTTGTGCATTCTCCACATGCCTGGCCACAAACTGACTGCAAGCCTACTTGCCTCATTTCTGTCCACTTGTCCCCTGTTTAACCGCACTCCGATAGAGTTTAGCCTATGAGACATAAGGTAGTGGGACTTTGCTGTCTCTGTCGGTTGCTTCAGATATTCATGCTGTAGTTGGTTGGTCGGTCTGCTGACGATTTATTTCCATGGGTTGATTGATGGTCAGTGGTCCATGTTTTCCAGCGCGTTGGTTTGTTTTTCTCTCTCCATCGCCAGCTCCGAAGAGTTCAAACACTCGTGTACTTTTGTTCCTAGATTCAACCATTTTATCGCACAGTCACATTGAGCAGGAAAGTCCAAACACTCGTGTACTTTTGGGACTTGTGGCCAGCCAGTGTGGAGTGGACGATGGCACAAAGGTTGGACAGTTTCTGGCAGAACATGACTGACCTGCTGTCCCAAACAAGAAACATGATCATCTGGGTGGCGCTCGTGCGGTCGCACAAACACCTAAAAAGGCGGCAAACGTACCAACAAACAAACAAACAAAGAAACCAACTAACTAACTAACTAACTGACTGACTGACTAACTAACTAACTAACCAACTAACTAACCAGCTAACTAAGTAACTACCTGCCTAAATAATCCCCTAACAAGCTATTGAACTAACAAACCAAATACGCAACTAACCAACTCACTATCTAACCTAGCTATCTATCTATCAATCTATCTATCAATCTATCTCTCTCTCTCTCTCTCTATCTGTCTGCCTGTCTATCTATCTCTATCTCCATCTCCATCTCCATCTCCATCTCTATCTCTATCTCTATCCTATCCTATGCTATCTTTCTAGGCAACTAAGGGAGCTTAGGGGCAGCTTGCACAACGCAAGATGCGTAAACTCCGCGATCCCTGGCCTTGACAGCTTGGAAGGCATTCTTCAGATTTTTTCGATCAACTTGGCACGTGAGAATTCAAGGCAGGCTCACAAACCCTGGTGCTGAATCAATGCCCATCGAGGGCAAGTTGCAGCTTACATTGAGACATAACATACAGAGAGGTTTGCCAAAAGTTCTCAGTACGACACAGTAAACAGCGATGTGAAACACAATGACCTGAGCAGTCACAAGCCATGTTGCAGGAATAAAAACTGGTGTAGAAAGGTTTCCCAAGCTATCTGAGGTCCGAGCAACCACAAGTGCAGCGGTGCCAATCAGGAACTCAACATTGGTCAGAAGGTTCCAGGCGTCTGACAGCACAGGCTTTGCAGAGTGAACAAATAAAATAGAAATAGAAATGAAATATATACAGGATCCCACTGCCGTCCTCCCAAGTTTGTCTCCAAATCCACAGCATCAATCCTCAGTTGAGGTGTCTGTTACCTGCCAATTGAGCACCCACCCGCCAATTGAGCACACATTGTGAATCTGAAAACTTCGAGCTCAGATCGTGCCGTTTGTATTGAAGACTTCCAGCTACAATGAAGGTGGAAACCGACTCAAAATCTCAAAGCTTGGGTTTTTGCCAAATTCAACAGGGGTCACCACAAATCTCAGCCAAGCAGCACTGAGACTACTCCAATAAAGCCCAACACCTGAGGGTGACAACGGACCACCCGGCTGGTCCCCAAAAGACTTGCATATTTCACCCTAAGAAATTTAGCAAAGCTTAGGTCCGTGCAACAGTAAAAAAGCCAGTTGATGTCCAAAAAACAGTGGAGGGGTCTTGGCCTGAACCACGTAACTCAAACATCCAAAGACCAAGCGATACAGTATTTTTGCTCCGAGAGCTGGGCTGAACAGCTTCAAATACATAAAACCTCGGTGGCCCACTATGACACCCCTCCTTTCCAGGAGCCACATCGGTAATTCCTATCGATGCAAGGCAGGGTCTCTGAGGATGCCACTAATTACGACCACCAAAAGGCCGGACAAGATAAACACTGGCCACCTTGACACCATATTGACACCACCAGCACTCGGAGGCAATCCGCCCATGATCTTCAGATCTCTTCAGATGTCTCCAGAGCTTAGTGTTCTGCGCTTTTTGAACCTCCACCATCGCCGCAAGGAAGCTGTCCCTTCGTGTGTCAGCTCATGAGGTTCGAAAGATTTCGAAAGGCTTGGCTTCTCTAAAAACGAAGGATTGTAGGCAGTGACTAACACCATCCGAGATCGAGACAAGCCAAATCTGAACGCCAGGCGGTTCAAATTTGCAAGTCTGGCAGAGTCCTGCGCTTGTGACTCATTTTTCCCACAAGCTCTTCATCCCTCATACACTTACCAAGATTCACCAACACTATCCAGGTGAACAGCGCAGGTCTGAGCTCCGTGGGAAAGCAGACTTTGTCGGCCACCGCAATGCTTGGGTAATCTGGCTGATCACCTGTAAAGTGCCCACGAGATAACAAGTGAAATTGACTCTGCACACGATGAATCCACCAACGAGTTGCAGAAATCTTGCCCATCGAATGACTTGGGCTGCAACTGTTCTTACATGCTTCAGCAGCCAAAGCACCCTCGATGCCTCACCACGAACCAGTTTCACTGTTTCACTCATGGGCTGGATACTGAGGACTGCTGAAATTTGCAAGAGAGTTCTGAGAGTTCCTGCCATCTTGATGTGTGTCTGTGTGCGCGATCTGATGCTATGAGAAAGCAAAGAAGGAAGGGTTGGCAGTGGTTTGGCAGTGCTTTGAAGTCTCTTCTGGGCACGCAGTGCAAAGGTGTGCTGTGCCAAACTCCAAGGTCTGTGCTCAGGGGGCACTGCGCCACGCAGACCTAGCCAGAGTTGATACCACATCTCCCTGATAATCCCAGGCTTGGGTCGTCCCCAAACAATCCCACGTTCCAGCGTTTGCAGCTTAATCTCTAAGTTCAAAACCAAATCTGCTAACGTTGGAACGGCGGCCTGTGAAGCAACAGAAATGCTGGGGAAGTCCTGTAGGCGAATCGGAGTGCGAGTGACCAAGAACGAGTCCCAAGGCCATCACAGGGCACAGGTACAGGAAAGGTTCAGCGGCCTCAAGCCGAGCCCGTCCCATCATAGGAGCTAAGAAGCAGACAAAAAATAGTTAAACAGCAAAAAGGAGCAAAGCTGGAGTATTGTGGGGAGGGTCGTTGGCAGGAAAAACAACTGAGGATGCAACCACTGGCTCGCTCACACCACAAATCAACCTCAACTAAGGAGGCCGCACTCCTGTGATCCAAAGATTGACTCAGCAGCGATGAAGCTGATTTCTTTTGGTTTCTTAGCTCGTTACCCGTTGCCATTTGGAAGACCAGTCCTCAAAGTGCCAGGACGGTCAACATGGAGAGAGCATCGGACATCGTCAAGATTCTCACAGTTTCCTGGTTTGAGTCTCATCTCAGTTTCTCACAATTCAAGCAAATTGCCATGGTCGACAGCATAATAGTAGGCCTTGGGACGTGGTGCAATTCATCCAATAAGTAGGACGCTCAATACCCGCTTGACACTCATTAGACCACTGAGATGCCATACCCAAATCAAGAATGCAAAACACCCCAGGAATGGGAAACACCAGAAAGTGTCGGTGCCTCAGCTATCAGCAAGGAGCAGCAATCTATCGCCATGTTGATGCTTGCAAAGCCGTATGATGCCGTATGTAAGGTCCTCACAAGTTCTCCCAACATCCTCAGGCCTTGTTTCAGGCGTTTCTGTTGAACGGGTTTATCAACATGCAAGCAGTGCAGAGCAGTGCAGAGCAGTGCAGAACCCGAACACTCTCTGTTCCATAGGTTGCTGGCGTCTCAGTCCTAAGCACGGTGCGACACATCTGGAGCTTCTACAATCCATCAATGTGCAGTCGAAACAGTTCTGCTAGGCGTGGTGCGAGAGCATCTTTCTCTGGCCTCGGAACTGTTAAGGCTTCTGACTTACCATATGCGCGCCATAGCATGTATGGTCGGTTTGCTGTTTGAGAAATCTGGTCGAATCCAACAGCATTGAACTAGATTTCCAGGGGCCGGACTTTGGCTCAGTTCAAACGTGGCAAAGAGAAGGCAAACGTAAAACGAAAAGAATCAACTTGAGCCTTACCTTCTGCACTTGAAACGAGCGAGGTATATGTGGGATGCGACGGACATCAAAACAAATGGCTCGTTGTATCTTGCTGTTCTTGTCCCAGCCAAGTTTTCACCACAGTCGAGCACCGTTGCATGGACTAGCGGCTGTACACAAAGATAAAGCATCGATCACTCTGCCCCTAATGTGATCAAACTGCACGAGCCCAAACCCCCTGGCCGCGTCAAGAACCTATTGTGATGATTAGCAGCCACAGCAAGGCAGTCAAGCCATTCTCATGGCTACATTGCTATTGTTCGACGTAGTCAGAGCCAAAAAAACAAACAGCATACTCAACAACTGGGTGATTTCCAGAACTTGTCGTGTGCCAAGGCTGCGCACTTAGTGCGAACCCCCCACCTCTCACTGCCTGAAGACGAGTCCTTCCTGTCCTTCCTGCCTTGGTTGTGATCAACAGGGTCAACAGAGTCATTTTGAAGACCATGCACAGAGAGAGAGAGGGAACGCCACAACTTCCAGTTGAACCGCTGAGGCTCTGGCATTATAGTCATGGTCGGTTTCTTCTGCTGATCACCAATCTAGTTTCAGGCGCGCAAGTTGCTCTTGCGCCAGCTGCACCTATCAACCAAATGGAAAAGCTACAAGCACTCGAAAGTGTAGCAGAAGCGAGAGTGTGCTCTATCACATGTTAGTGGCCCAGGATTTTATAGAGCATTGTGGACAGAACACATGCAGGCAGTAGCGAGAAAGCTTTTCCAGATCAGATTGAGCAGGTTCGCCCAGTCATATGTGTTGAATCCAAGATGCTAGCGCGCTAGAGACTATCAGGACGAAATTCACAGCTTCACCAGTGCATCCTGTGCGGGGTCCATGCAGGGTCGAAGCGAATCTCTTTGATGCTAAGGACTTGGTTCTTGTCGTAGATCACAATCTCTGGACCATCTCCAGGATTGATCTCAATGGAGTCATGGCCAGAAGCTTTCAGCTTTTGATTTGTCCACGGGACGTGCTCATCTTGACGTCCGCCGCAGTATCTGCAGCATGGGAACTTCTTCACACGACCAACATCGACCTTGACTTCCAGCATGCAGCCAATGCCAGAGTGTGGGGTGATCGCTTTGGTTTTGGTTGCCTGCGGTGACAAAGCAAAGTAGATGCCACCCCCACACCACCCATCGTGCCCTGGCCGGAAGCCTGTTCTAATAATGCTGTGGCACGCTTCGGGGCTGGTTTGGTGATACAACGTCATCACCTGGCGACCATGTTCGCTGGTTGCGGGTGGGGCAGTTGCATGTGGTATCATGTGCTCTGGGCAGCAGCCCAAATACATCCCGTTGGCTGTGGGGCAGCAATCTCCATGCAAGCCTGCACAAGATGAGAATGCCGCGCATGAAGCCCCAGTCCTGGCTGGTGCTGGTGCCCTGTGACATCTGGCATAATAGTCCGGGCAACAGTTCTTGTAGCCTTGGCACTTTGAGTTGCATTGACATGACCGGTATCGGCTGTAGGAAGCTTCACAGCCATATCGGGCGCAAGAACCCCAGGTCTCTGAAGTGTTGGCCAAATCGTCTGCCAGTGCTCTGTTTTCTTCAGAGGTAGCTTGCACTTTCTGGAGCTGCAAGGCATTCACTGCACAGTTCTCTGAATCGCATTCGTCGTCCGCTGCAAGGGATGTCTGCACATCACCAGTGGCAAATCTACAGCACATCAGCTGAATCCAGAGAAAAGGAACGAAGCAACGACTCGGCATGATGATCAAATTAAATGAAATTGAATGGAGGATGAAAGCGCTTTTTTACTCCAGTTTGAGTGAAAATACGGCTGCAATACAGCACCTTACAAAGCAAAGTCCTCAACATGAACTCCACAGCAGGGTCATCTCTTACATGAACTGAAAAGGTGGAAAATTGCTGGGTTTGGCACGTCCTTTCGAGCCTTGGCTAGTCAACATTTGCTTCCCAATTCACGCCAGCCAAAGGCAATGCATCATGTTGAGGGCCAGACCTTTGCGCGCCTGTAGAAAATCTCACAGTCTCGGTTGGAGCAAATGACTGGCTCCAGCAAACTTCCTGCAACACGCGGCTATGAGGAAGCTGGAAAGATTCAGAAAAACCTTTCAAAACTGCATCAAGATGCAAACGCTAGAGAAAAAGTACTCCACTTCACATTGGTCCTTGGCATCGCTGGCATTGTGTCCACAGGCGGCTGTACTCTTCCTCCTTCTGACGGAAGTTCTCCATCTGCTCAATCACTACCTCAGACTATAAGACCTTTAGAAGAACATTGCGAACATTGCTCTCCTCCTTGCTCCTTTAAATGTATCGAGACACGCGACAGTAAATCAATACTTGCCAAAAGATATACAATCGTAGGCTCATCCCAAACAGCCAAAAAATGCCGAAGGGAGCATAAGCTGGCCACATCAGCAGCTTTTTCCTTCTCGCAATGCTCGCAGAGCAGACCCGCTTTGATGATCGCCTGAATGCACATCAAGCTTGATTTTTCTGCAGGAGGGAACTACTCCAACAATGCACACAAGCATTATCGAAAGTTCACCCATCTCTCAGTTTTGTGTGATCCTTCCCCCCCGCCTTGCACCCCATACACCGCAAACTCTTTGTCACGAACTTGGCAAGAGCCCCACCTGTGACATCCAGGTGGAACGCGAAACTGTACAGAAACCATCAAAGGCGATGCAGGCCTTGTGGAGTAGGGGTGTGCAGCTTGCGGGTGTGCTGACCAGAAAACAGCAAACTTTGCGCTTTCTTCTCATCACCTGAGTCCGTAAGAGCACATTGGCAAATCCGGGAGGACCAGCGCAATTCTGCAATGCAGTGGCCCGTTTTGCAGCCAAAAGACCCATGATTGGGCCAAAGATTCGAAGAAGCGGCAGTGTAAGCTGGTGCTCGATGTAGTACTGTGCATCGATGGATTTGTTGTTCCTCAGGGGCTTGCATGGTTCAGGTGGATGCTGCATTCATTGTGAAATGCGTTCCTGGGCAATTTAGAAGTGGGACTGTCTGCTGTCTAGCTTTTTTGGGGGATCCGACATGGTTAGTAAACCGCAATCATCTCATGCAGGCACAGCCGATTTTGTGCGCTCCCTGGTGCACATAGGTCATAGATATGTTGCTGTTCAGCCAAGTAGCTCCAGCGCATACAGTGGATCCTCACTGCGTTCATATGCCTGGGACGGACTGAATACACTGCAACTAAACGCACAAAGCTTTCTCTCCACAATCGCTTTAGAACATGGCAATGGCAGTTGATGCTCTTGGAGCCCTGGATTTCGACGTTACGGCCTTGGCACCCTTGGAGCCACTCACGATGACATAAGGCACGCGATCACCACTTCCTGGTGCAGTAGTTGGATCTCGCCTGAGCGCGCGCATTCAGATGGTGCCCATGGACATCTGTAGATTGATATGGGCAACGTGGGGGCGACCTTCTACTATTGAACGATTGCCTCCACTTTGTTTGATCTCCCATCTGCTTAGCTTAGCTACATTTAGCATCATTTCGCTACAACAGCTGGGAATGATCACTCTCTTTACTCTCCTCGTATTGCTCTCCAAGTCGCTTCCTCATGCGCTCTGCTAGCTCCACATGGGCCTGTTTTGCTGCGTAGTCCTCCAGGCAAGATTTTGTGAAAGTCGTGAGACCATGTGAGACCTACATAGACCTACATCATAGATATCACCTGATATCCCCTGATATCATGCCGTCCTCCGCATGCGCACCCTTTCCAAGTGACCTAAGAGACTTTCCAGGCCGACACCAGCTTCTAACTACCATATGCTACTGTATGCTACTGTATGATACTGTATGATACTGTATGATACTGTATGATACTGTATGATACTGTATGATACTGTAATGTCCGATGATGTCTGATGAATCTTTTCGGACCAAGATGCTTGGTAATTACCAACAGGGACAGGTCGATCTTGTTCTGCAGAAGATCTGAGACCTTTTGAACTCAAGCAGGCATGCTCACATCTGGACTGCAAATTCTCTAACAAAGAAGTGTGTCAGGCAAAGGAGAAAACTTGCTGAGGACACAGCTGCTTTCTGCACAAACTCAATGGCCTTACGCAAACCGAATCTCGAAATGAAACTCATCCCATCCCTCCAGACCTCTTCCTACTATAGTTACTATAGCTCTTGCTTAGCAGGCTTGGTTGGGCTCGTTGGTGCTTGAGGTGCCAACTTTCGGAACAGATTTCTCGATGAGAATTGTCTTCAATGACATATCCACCAGCTGACGGACCAAACCACCTTAGCTACACAGCTGGGACGATCAGGCGACAGAGCGGTTCTGGGGTTGCATGTCAGTGCAGTTGGGGCCAGGGTGGGGTTGCGGTTCAGAAGCCAAATCTTGTCTTAGAATTTAGTACTATATACGCTGTATAGCTGTCTATATAAATACATATGCATATGATATATATATATATCTATCTATCTATCTATCTATCTATCTATCTATCTATCTATCTATCTATCTATCTATCTATCTATCTATCTATCTATCTATCTATCATCTATCTATCTATCTATCTATCTATCTATCTATCTATCTATCTATCTATCTATCTATCTATCTATCTATCTATCTATCTATCTATCTATCTACTAAATGTGTGTATCTATATGCATCTAACATTGGTTCAAAACATGCACAAATATTGCATTGCTATATGTTATATATATATATATAATCATACATACATATAATCAATATATACATGAGTGCATATATACATGTGTACATCCTCCAAAGGGAAGACATGGCTTCGCATCTGAGCCCGTGGCAGTTGTCACGTCGGACCGTTTCAATGCCCTTGGCATCCAATTTGTCGTACTGCTCTGGCTTGGTCCAGTACAATCCGGCATAGCGCCTTATTGGCGTGACAAAGAGGACAATTTGCCGTAGTTGCAGCAGAATTTCCAGCTTAAAACCTCCAAGAGTTGTCCGAGCTGCTTCTTGTTCATCAGCAAATATGGACAGTACACCTTCTCAAATTCCAGCTTGATTGGTTTGATGAAGGTCGCACTCACCATGTCCTCAGCTGATCTCAAAATGCTGGTGGCCAAAGGGACTTTGTGTCTGCAGCAGCCTCTTTGCAGTGAAGCTGCGGCTGCCTCCTGACCCAAACGCATGGCCTCTGCAACGTCGTCAACTCCGAACTTCACCATTACCTCATTCCCCATCACGAAGAAAGCAGGCTGGGCTCAAGCCAAAGGGTTATGAAGTGTGACGAAGCTGTATGTTCGTTCGTTAGTTTTCTCTGTGCGAGTGAAAGCCGCAAAAGCAGAAAATCTGAAATATATATATATATATCTGCCGCAGCACATTTGGAATTGGCCAAAAAAGGTTGTGTATGGCTGCGTGTTTTGTTCACTTTGATGGTCAGGCAATGCACCCCGTGTGAATTTGATCTTCGTTTCTCCAAGGAGCAGAGTCGGTGTCACCGTAAATGACTTGGGCATCATGCGCATAGCCGTTTTGAATGCAGTACTTTTCCTTCCAGGTCATCTCGATGGTCAAACACATGAACAACGCGACCTAAGTGCATTGGCCTCGACCATCTGCTTGGTGTGGTCGATCATGGTGCGTCCAAAAGCCGTAACGCTGGAGGAGATATCCAGGCACGGAAGAACGCCAACAGTGGCACCTGATCTGATGATTGCGATGCGAACTAGCGAACTATGATGCGGACACATGCGGAAACTCTCAAAAGGCGTGAGGTGCTGAGGACAGGGCCTGTGAAACCGTACACTGAGTTGGCAGAGATTTTCAGGGCTAGCCTTGAAGACCAAAAGGCAAGACTTGCGGAAAAACACTACTGTAGTGCAAAGCGCAACTGTTGCAAAGGCAATGCCCTGTGTCTCTGGGTTGTCTCAACTGAGAAAATGGCTGTCTCCCGTTCAGAACCGACTTTGTCAAGGGATCATCAGCCTCCGCCATGGCCTGTAATCAGCCAGCAACGTCTGCGTTCAGCAAGGAAGCAAAGCCGATATGGCCTTCTTGGCTCTTTTTCTGGCAGCCAGCAGCTCTTCCAAGATCATTGGCAGCAAGCCACGTCGCTTGGAGCTCTTCAAAAAGTAGCCTGAAAAAAATGCCCACACTTCCGACATCGAATTCCGTTTTTTTTCCCGCATCTGGATTGAAGAGAAGCCTTTGAACTTGGTACCCAACAGCCACTGGGAGTCTTCGTGTACTCTTCTTCCGGCAAATCTCTGACCTACGCGCATCATGCGTGCTGGGACTTTGGTATTTCACAAGAGGCGAACACAGTTGACCAGGAAGGACCTGCTCCGGTTTCAGGAGAGTGCAATAGCAAAGGTTGTGCGCCATCATGATAGAAGGATACCTTCAAGTCAAAGTCAGTGTTCAAGTATCACTTCGAGGTCAGAAGCTAGCTTTTGCAAAGTGCTCACATTTGATGTCGAGGTGCAGAGAGGCAAAGTCCAGAGTAGCAATGGGCTGTGGGTAGTATCCTGTGTGTCAACATTATCGTGGCTGTTTACTCACACACACACACACAAGAAGCTGCAGCCATCTCCTGTCAGTGGATCCAGCACGGTGGCACCCTCAAACTTGTCACTCGAACCTTCAGTCTTCCTTGGGGCACGAAAGTAACTCTCATCAGCCCAACTCCCCAACTTCCGGGGTGAGAATCGTTTACAAGACCAGGCAAGCCATGCGCCCCCCCAAAATACAGTCGAGAAATGCTAAGGAATGTTGAGGAATCTTAAGGAATCTTAAGGAATCAAAAGGACACACAAGTGGATCAACAGTGGATCATTAAAGGGAATGCAACGAGCTGCAACGAGGACACTGTGTAGCTCCAAGAGTCAGGGTGGGCATCACGAAGCTCCACTGCCTGGCCTTCCGAAGAAGCTGCGACCTAGGCAAGGTCCACATATGGAACAGAGACAACACCACGCTGCACAAGAGTCATTGGATGGAAGTCAATAGAAGTTAATAGAAGTCAATAGAAATCAATAGAAAACAATAGAAATCAATAGAAGTAGTCAATAGAAATCAATAGACGTCAATAGAAATCAATAGAAGTCAATAGAAGTCAATAGAAGTCAATAGACATCATTAGAAGTCAATAGAAATCAATAGAAGTCAATAGAAATCAATAGAAATCAATAGAAGTCAATAGAAAATCAATAGAAGTCAACAGAAGCCAATAGAAGTCAATAGAAGTCAATAGAAGTCAATAGAAGTCAATAGAAGTCAATAGAAGTCAATAGAAGTCAATAGAAATCAATAGAAGTCAATAGAAGTCAATAGAAATCAATAGAAATCAATAGAAGTCAATAGAAGTCAATAGAAATCAATGGAAGTCAATAGAAATCAATAGAAATCAATAGAAGTCATTAGAAATCAATAGAAGTCAATAGAAGTCAATAGAAGTCAATCGAAATCAATAGAAGTCAATAGAAATCAATAGAAGTCCATAGAAGTCAATAGAAATCAATAGAAGTCAATAGAAGTCAATAGAAGTCAATAGAAATCAATAGAAGTCAATAGAAATCAATAGAAGTCAATAGAAATCAATAGAAGTCAATAGAAGTCAATCGAAGTCAATAGAAATCAATAGAAGTCAATAGAAGTCAATAGAAGTCAATGGAAATCAATAGAAGTCAATAGAAGTCAATAGAAATCAATAGAAATCAATAGAAGTCAATAGAAGGCAATAGAAGTCAATAGAAGTCAATAGAAGTCAATAGATGTCAATAGAAATCAATAGAAGTCAATAGAAGTCAATAGAAATCAATAGAAGTCAATAGAAGTCAATAGAAGTCAATAGAAGTCAATAGAAGTCAATAGAAATCAATAGAAGTCAATAGAAGTCAATCGAAGTCAATAGAAATCAATAGAAGTCAATAGAAATCAATAGAAGTCAATAGAAGTCAATGGAAATCAATAGAAGTCAATAGAAGTCAATAGAAGTCAATAGAAATCAACAAGTCAATAGAAGTCAATAGAAATCAATAGAAGTCAATAGAAGTCAATAGAAGTCAATAGAAATCAATAGAAGTCAATAAAAGTCAAGAGAAGTCAATAGAAGTCGATAGAAGTCAATAGAAGTCAATAGAAATCAATAGAAGTCAATAGAAGTCAATAGAAGTCAATAGAAGTCAATAGAAATCAATAGAAGTCAATAGACATCAATAGACATCAATAGAAATCAATAGAAGTCAATAGAAGTCAATAGAAGTCAATGGAAGTCAATAGAAATCAATAGAAGTCAATAGAAATCAATAGAAATCAATAGAAGTCAATAGAAATCAACAAGTCAATAGAAGTCAATAGAAATCAATAGAAGTCAATAGAAGGCAACAGGAGTCAATAGAAGTCACAAAAAAATCGAAACTGCAATCATCTTTGAGTCTCAGGATTCTACTGTACCTTGATCATCTGCCCACGATTCAGCAAGAAATTGATCGGAGTTCCTGTTACCCTTGCCATCTCCACGTAGTTGTACCTTGGCACTGCCAGTGACCACAGCTTGTACAGCATCGTTTCTCTCACATGAGTTGGTCGATGGCAAGAGACATACACAACAACTTCTCCATGAGCCGCATTGGGAGGTACGCATCCTCCAGAGCAAAATGGACCGGTCATGATTGGTCCGACTTGAACGGTGGAACAAAATGTTATATGCAATGTGCGTGTGTGTCACCTTTAGAATGGTCTCATTACAGTCTCATTATCACAAAAATCCTTGCACCACGCAGCCACTAAATTCCGATCCACGAAAAAGGTTCGCCTTCAAGCAGTAGATCGCCAAACGACGGCGGCTTTCTCCACTGCCAAGGTAGAGATCTCCAATCATGCTGTGATGCACATCCTGCGAAAATCCGCATAGAACAGCACCGCTAGTTCCAGAACAATATCCGCAGATTCAAAATCTTTAGATTCTGATGTGGTGCCGTGCTCCTCCTTCTGCTCACCCAAAAACTCGGCTGAGACCGCATTCAGGGAGTACGAACTCAGTTTTTGCTCCTGCGCTGGCTACAATTGCCCTGATCCCTGATACTATATCGCGCAGCTCAAAAATCAAAGCATTGTGCTCTGGAAATTATCTGCAACCGTAGTAATGTCCTTCTGAATCACTGTCAACATATCAAAGTTGATTCGCCCATCAATGTTAATCTCAATAGTCTCACGGCCGCCGAAGTTGTTGATTCGCTTGCGGCCTTAACAAGAAAGATAAGTAGGCTTGAGGCGGGAGGAAGGGGAATCTATTTCAGGCTTTGTACTTGGCGCATCTGTGTTACTTCAATAAGGCACCTGAGCTTCTTGCACTTGTCATTGCGCAAACGTCCCAGTTTGCAAAATTCTCCGTTGATGCCTTTGGTCTCTGCTCGATCCACTAGATACGGCCTGAAGTGAGGTATCAGGTGTCCAAGGTTTCGAAACTTGGCTAAGCACCAGACTGCCTGACCAAAATATGTGAATAAACAAGATATAGAAATAGACATAAAACTAAACAGCTTGGCTTGCAGCAAATCGAAGTTGATGATGTTGTATCCCGTGATCACGTCCGGGTCAACTTCCTGCTGTGAAATCACTCTGGGCTCTTTCATTATAAAGTTGCCAAACTTTGAGTCTTTCTGATCTTTGTTGCCTGTCGGTCTCTAGCTTTTTGCCTGCCTCAGTCTCAGATTCACACATGACATTGCAGCATCTGACAAATGCGGCAAAATTAAGGCCCAGGGCCGCTGGACAAGTATGTATACAAACACCGCAGGCAATGCGGTCACAACAAAAACCAGTGCTATCTGCGTCGGCCATGAGAACAGGGAAAACACTCGGTCATTCAAGGTTGTGTGGGCTTCAACAAAGAATTGTACAAACGGATGGGCCACATTGATTCCAAAAGCCAAGCGGTTGAAAGCAGCAAGCCAGGGTTTCGCTCTCTGACCGCCACTTGCGCGACACCCCTCGCACAAGAATGCGGTTCCCAGTGCAAGTGCTGCTTGCCAAAGACCAGTGGTCAGAAGCGGGTGATTTTGAACTTCTTTGGCAAGTTCTTGGCACGTGTCTACCCATCCACCACGTGAGATTCCATAGATGATGTATGCAATGATTAGAAAGAAGGAACCAAGCCAGCGCAGACTCCGCCATTGGGCGCCCAAGGGTTTGGACGCAAGACCCAAACAGCAAAGTACCAGCATCTGAATAGCAATGCCACGAGCATGGTGAATCCACCATGTGTCAACATGGTTGGCACTTCCATAGCCCAAAGCCACAATGACAATGAATACACTAAGAGCAGAGGAACGGCCAAGCGCAAGGATGCATGTAGTTAAGGTGAAGGCCTGAATTTCAAGCTGAAAATTCCACAAATTCACACATGGATTGCCTTTCGTTGAGTACCAATCATCATCACCATCACCCAGGAGCAAAGCACCCAAGTCACCGAGAAGAAACGAATATCGCAACTGTCTCTGCATGCACTTTCCAGTTGCGTGGTACCAGCGTATGCCAAACCAAGGGTAAGCATGATTGTAAGGATTGTAGGGGACACAAGGCAAAACATATAGATAAAACCAGTTCCAGAATAGACAGACGGGTAGCTGTCGCAGATACTTTCGCCATGCTCGCAAAAGTCCGAGGCGAAGCCGTGTAAATACAGATGCATCACCCGTTCTCCGTGCCTTTGAATCACTGCAAGCGCACAAATAAGCAGAAAGTTGAATGAAGGCATCATTCACAAGGGCCAGCGGCCGGACTGCTGCAAAAATCTTGTACTTTGCTTCTAGGATGTCGATGTGACGCCATTTCGCACCTTGGGTGACATGCAGAATGATTATCCCACACACATACGCAGCTCGTACCCAGCACAAATCACTGGAAAACTCGTCAGCTTCCGGAACACTGACAAGCTCCTTACAGCCCCTGGAGAGACTAAATGCCTGCACTATGGCAGAGCATTTCTGAGGCATCTCCTTCTGAGAAGTCTTACTCTTCTCGTTCATTTGTTCATTGTTCATTTGTTCAATCCTGTTGAATCGAAGTAGCTCCCAGAGAGTTATCACCAAGCAAGGCAATACAGCAACACTTGCAAAGACAAGAACTAGCCGCTGGAGGTCAGATGACAAATTCAATGTAGTTTTGTATTCTTTCACTGTGATGGAGTAGTGTAAGCTCCTTTCTGTATCAATGCTGCCATCTGGCAAATGGAAAATGTGATGGTCGAAGAAGTGATGGTACATCTTTGGCAAGACTTCTTCAGATATGACAAGTGCATGACATTCACGAGGCAGACAAGCGCCGAAGTCAGACGTAGCTGCTGGCGCACCATACTGCTGGTAGAAGAACAATGCAAAGAAAAAACGATGGCCTTCTTGCAAACAAGCAGTTGCCTCCCCGCGCCTATGTAAGATGTCCCAATTGTGGTCCTGTGCCATGACAGCACTAAGATCTCTCAAGCGCACTGCTTGCGAGTTGAATGCAGCAAAGCATTCGGCTTCATCTGCCGTGTCTGAAATAACAGGCAGCATAGCCAAAACCCGCCATAGCATCCAGGAGTTTGTCTTCATCCGCTGGGATATGCACATGAAGTGGCTGGCGTGCGCAAGGTCAAGTTCACCAGCTGAAATCTGATAACGTCAGCTCGGCAAGTCATTGAGGCCACAGGCTGCACATTTTGATGTGCTTTAGTGCTGTTTCTGATACTGTTGGATGCAATGACATTTTTGAAGTGTGTTGTCCATTATTTCAAGTGTTGCAGGGGAGCTACTGGTTGCATGCCACAACTTGCAAAACACCTTGTGATATTGCTGTGTTACACTGGACATGTCTTAGCGTCGAATTTTGGAACACAAACATGCGCTGTTCCTTACATCTCGGGCCTAAACCACCACCGGCCGAAGACTTTAGTACCCGATGGGACCGCAAGTAATTTGGCATCTAATTCAGGGATCTTCTGTCGCTGCTGACTCATTGAAAATGCTCCCCCCCGAGATTCTCCCGATCTGTGAATCAGCGCAGTCCTGCACAAAGTGGCGGAAACTCAACAGCATCTCTTCTTCGGTGTCGAACGAGTAAACTGTTGCACCTGCCAGCAGTGGGAAGGACTCAAAGCATTGGAAGTGGCAAAATTGTCTGATGGCATCTGGCTGGCATCTTGCTGGCATCTTGCTAGCCTGCAATCTCATTGCAGGATTGCAGCGTCCACACTGCATGTGAAAGCCTCTCCACATTTGTGAGCAGGAGCGAGCACGTCGATTGGATCGAGATACGAATCATAAGTCAACAGCCCTCTAGCAGGCTCTAGCTTGTCTGTCGCAATTTAAACAAAAATACTGATGGAGATTGAGCACTGGACGGCCGTTCACACCCATGGACCTCAACAAATGCAAAAGATTGCAAAAGTATGTAAGCCAAGTGCAGGTAGCTCAATTAGAGGCGATGCAGTCTTCAAGTCGAACTCCAGCCTTCAAGTACACCGCGATCTGGATCACCGGACTGCTATCTGCTTTGGGGAAGCCCTCCGTTGAGGCAAAGGATAGGCAACGGCAACACTGTGCTACATTGGATGGCGAGACAGTTTTGCCCTGCCTTCCCCTCTGGATTGTAGCACCTCAACAGTCTTCAACATCAGACGTGAAGGTCTCTAGCCCAACAATTCTATCAAATCCAACTCCGAAACATGACAAAAAGTATGACAACCACCCACCCCACAAAACAACAGTCTGAAACTGCGGCAATTCCACAGCCCTGGGGGATGAGCTCAATGTCGAAAGAAAGGATCCGCACTGGAGCAATGTGAAGCTTCTCCTGGAATAACAGCGGTGGGAACAACAGCAGTTGGACATTGATAGTCTTCCCACAGCTGTTTAAATGGACGATACCAGGCTGCCTGTGGTTTCAGATCCGTGTAAAGCATGTCAACCTCAATCTGGCACTGGCTCACCATGTCCAAACCTGCCGAGAATCACAAGTCCCGATGCTGCGAAACGCTGCGAAAGTTTAAACCGGGGGCCACCAGCCTGGTCTTAGAATAGCGTTCTCAGCAAGGACCCAGCCGCCACCGGCAAGATCTCGATCCTTTGAATGGCAATTGCTGGGGGAAACCCAGAAGATGCAAAACAGGCCCTGTAATAATTTTCACTACCGGAACAATACAAGAATGATCAAGACGACTTGGACTAAGGACTGGTCCACCATGAAACGAAGTGCAAACAGGATGTTGGTCTCGTACGATCTTGGCCGCCCAAGGTCGCTATGTATAGAAGGCATTTGGCTCCAGCAAACTCTATACTTGGCTCAGGTGGAGGCGTGCTGGGAGGAAAGTACCCCTTGCCATTCAGTGCAAATCCAGCCTTGCATCAGGAAGCAAATTTTCAAAACTGACGACTGTCTCAACTTAGCCCATATTTGAAGGCTCACCTCGAGCATGCGCCGGCATGTGGCCACAAGGCTGGGCACAGCAACGACGACTCTCCTCCATCGCGATCGAATAAAGCCAAGTCAACAATGCTGTGAGCTTTGACAACATCCCAGATTTCAGACAGCTTATTTCTGCTTCAAAACGATCACAGAGTTAGCATGATTGCTGACAGGGCGCAAGAAGCATGAATGCTCGTTGGAGCCTTGCCAGCCTCAGGACCGTTGCAGTTGGAGACCGTTAGACCAGTAGACCATATTAGCCCAAAGTACATCTATATAAATCTATACCATACTATACCATACTACTACTGTATACTATACCAACCCGTACCACGCTGAGGCCAGCTGCGCATCAGCGTTGAACGCTGAACCATCTCAACTTTCCGCACGAAGGGCTTTGCCTTGTCCCGGCCTCGGCGGCACCAGCACAGACTGAGGCACTGAGGCAAACGCAATTCCAACACCTTCGGTTGACATACACGAAACATTTCAAAACCCAAACGCAACATGATCATAATCATAGTGGACAAACATGGACAAACTGTACAAACTGTGCCTTGACTAAGCCCATAGCATCCTGAAGCTGCTAGCAAGGCTTCTAGGGCTTTGCGAAATTCGTCCAAGCCATCGGGTGTCCGGAGCTCCTTCACGAACAAAACACAAACCCTTGAACCGACTTGAACTCTGTGGGCTCTAAAGAATTTTCCAGAGACTTCAGAGATCTGCACAACAGCCATGTCGCATGTTCAGCTTGCCTCGGGGCATTCGACATAGAAGTATGGCTCGAATCCATGGACGTGGGCCATCACGCTGTGCCCTTCTTCAGTGACCTGGGCACTGCTGGGCACTGCTGGGCACTTGACTCCCCTGTGGCCCCTGTCCTGATCGAATCCTGGCGTAGGGCTCTGACGCCATAGATCCTGAGCACTGGGACCGCAGTGTCAGCGTTGTAGGGATCCTCGGGGTTCTGGAAGCGCAGGTCCGGCGCCTGGTCCAAAAAGCATTGTTTTGCTGCCGAAAACCCCAAAAACTCACATACTTTCACAGAATGTGGACAAAACTCGCCCCAGCCTTGGTGTAGTAGTCGATGTCAACCTGCATGAACTCCAAGGGTCCTGAAGTTTTGGATGGCTGCAATTCGGCAACAGGATTGTGCAGTCATTGTCCTTGGAGACTTTCTGAATCCTCTGGCTCTGGCCTGACAATGCAAGACATCCTAACTATCTGAAGGAGAGACCAGAGAAGCGTGCAAAGTCCCACAAGATCGCAGTCCAAGGATGATAAACAGCCGCCTTTTCAAGTGACTAAAGTTGAAGCGAGTGCCTTCGACACCTCCACACCATGCGTTGACTTTGGATGTGGATTGCGTTTGTGGCAAACCACTTCTGTGCCTCTTTCATCGGGCGTTTGTTCCTCTACTAAGACTGTGGACTAGATTTGCTGTAGATTGGCTAGAGACTAAGCAGCTGACGTGGCCGCTTTGCCTTATTATTTGTGACAAGCAGTCAGGAAATGCGTAGCCACTACATGCTGTGCCACCTCCTGTGCCAACCGCCAGCTGCTGCCCCACCACGCAATCATATCATCTACCGCCACGTTGGGGGATCATAGGTCTCAACAGGGCTAACTTATGAAGTCCTCTTGTTCTCCCAAACTCTTGCAGTCCAGGTGCCACTACTTGCTTGGAGTCAGAAACTCGTTTTGGCAGGGGCGCAGTGGCTGCGGGGGCCACAGGGGCCGCAGCGCTGAAAGATTCAAGCTGTTCCAGCCTTGGGCTTCAACTGTCGCTGATGCACTGGTTGCCTGTCAACCACTTGGTAGAATGGATTCTTTTCTGAGAAACCAGCTTCGATGCCATTTCGACGTCGGTCATAATCAGCGAACTATAATGCAACTCACCCCTGAAAACAACTACCCTCGTCAGCCAGACAGTGTTACTGCAAGAGGCATGTCTGTCTACTAATTGAGGGAAAATACATGACACGCAAGCTAGAGAGATACACAGTGGATGTTGCATGCAGGCAAAATCAAACTATACAACTCACAGCGTTGAGAAAGTACACGACAATTTTCACTCAAGAATGGAGTTTGCGGAGGTCCCACTTGCCATCAACGCCAGTCAATCTAAGACTCATGGAATGGTAAGCTTCCAAACTCTTTCGATGACCGACGGAAATGAAAGCTTTGCAAGACGAAGCAATACATCTGTACACGATCTCTTCCTCAGTCAAAATCAAAGCAAGTGCAAAAAGGCGACAGCAACGAAAATGAAAATAAAAAGACAATCAACAAGGGATAGGTTAAGGCAACACAAGTATATACAAATATCATCAAATTAAATATCATGCCCACTCAGCACAGCCAACTGCCATCAATACACTGCATATTGCTTGGACTAGACCTGAGATACACTCGCTTCTGGGGTCACATGCCCACCCTACAACTTCTCCAAGAAGCATTGGAAACAGTCTGGTAACACAGCAACATGCAAAAAATTATGTGTCCGTATGTGCATGTGACTGCATGTGATTGAAAGTGGCGATAGTCCAAGACACGTGAGCGGGATCATTTGCAGAGGTGATCTCATCGACCAGAGCGAATGCTGGCCGTTGAACCAACAGCCGCGCCACACTTAGGCGCTGCTGCTCTCCAAGACTGAGCTGTTCATCCCACCGTTGAACCACATCAAGCTCACTATTGATACGTTTTAAAACATCTTGAAGGCCTACGGTGATGAGAATCTCATGTAGGTGCGTGTCATCAGCGTCAATGTCTGAGTTCGGATAGAGCAACTGCTCACGCAAAGTGCCAAGACTCATGTAAGGCCGCTGGGGTAGAAAAAGCACTGCTCCCTGCTTCATTTCACGTTTGATTTCTCCAACACCTTTGTGCCAAAGTCCTGCCAGTGCGCGCAAAAGTGTCGTCTTTCCACTACCACTTGGACCGGAAATCAGAAAGCCGCCGTGCATTGGAGCTTCAAAGGATAAATCTTTCAAGAGGATACGATCTGCGAATGCGAGCGTCAGTTCTTTCACTTCCAGCCAGGAGCTGTCATGCTGATCCACGGCCTGAATCTTTATCTGGGTTTCAGCTTTCTCATGTTCACTTTGCTCTTGGTGATACTCAAACAGCTCTTGTGCGACCGCTGTCAGTCGGGAAAAATCTGAACAATTGTCAGCAAACAGCAGCAACGCACGAACAACTGAATCAAAAGCTTCGGTCGCTTGATTCAGCAAGGCTGCATCAGGAGTGACACCACCAGCTTGTACCATAACCAAGGCAGGCCCCAAGCTAAGGACCTGCCGGTATTGATCTTGAACCAGCTGTACAACATCCTTGGCAGCCAGGCGATTCCACTCCGTCTTACTTCTCAATGCCAAGGACTTCTCGGCATTTTGGACCTCCTGCTTCTGGCCACCATAGAAAAGGATTGACTCGGCATTCTCTCGCATGCGAGTGAGAAGGTACGTGAACATACCATCAGATGCCCGCTCTGCAGAATACAATGTCGGCAGATCTTGCCCCAGCCAACTTGTAATCAATGTACCACCAAAGGCAGCCAAGACGGCGAGTTTGGAGAGCCTAGGTGACAAAGTCCTAAGGAGGCTCGAGTAGAAATACAAATCCACAACAGCCTGAAAGCCGTCCAGCCAAAGCATTGTCGCCAGTGAGGTGAATTTTCCAACATCAGCTGCAATTCGTTGGTCTGGATGCCGGTTGTCTGCAGCTTCGTTGCTTTCCAGTAGGCCTCCCCTGTACCCGAAGCATTGTGCCTCCAGAAATTTGCCTCACCAAGGCACAAGGCGCAAGGCACCATGTCTAAAGAAGACAACTCAGCAGGTGAAACATCCAACCACTCTCCAGCGTTGAGTCGACTTGAACAGTTGTTGACCTCCATTCCCTTGACTTCCAACCTTGCCTAGGAAGCTACTTGTGAGGTGCTGCTCCCATTGTAAACGTAGGCCACGGAAAAATCGGTAGTAGAGCCTGAAAGTGCTGACAGTGCAGGTTCAGCTGGAGGGATGAACCATGCTGAAAAGATAAGAAAAAACTGGCTACTGGCTACTTGCAAGGCTGACTAACAGAGTTGGGCATAGATCACTAGCCTGCTGACTGGACTGAGCGCAACCACCACTGCTGCATACCTCAGTCATCTTGACGTGCCAAGTTTTGACGGAAAGTCTTGCAAATGCCGGCCAAGAACAATACTGTTTAGATCTGTTTAGCAGAGACACTTGAGCACAGTCTTCGCAATTTCTTTTCTGGCCAGTGACCTGAGGAAAAGCTTCCAAAACGCTCAAACTGTAACAGTGGATCTCAGATTCTCGGGAAGGGCCTAAAACAGTGATCCAAGCGGAATCCAAGCGGCCCAGAGAGAAGGTGCTGCAATTCTTTGCGCTTCATTTGCGATTGCCAAATGCGAGCTTTGCCACGGACGAGCTGCACAAGGATGACCTGTCTCTGCAAAACAAAGTACCAAAAAAGAGGAACAGAGGAAGACAAATGCGCATTGATGTGAATAAATACAATGACAATAATATAAATATTATATGTGCATGAACACTATCAATACATGGTACAGACGGAATACCATTTAAAGGTATTCTCAATGATTTGATAGTAGTTCAGATCATGTGCCCCCGCAAGGTTCAGGTCTCCTTGGCAAGGAAATTGGAATACAGGAGGCACATCCCTTGCCACCCAACCATTTTGGACCCCCGTGGATGATCTGATTTTGAAATCTTTGAAGCCCAGGATCTGCAGCCAAACGAGCGTAGGCTTCTGCACGGCATCTCCAGTCACCTAACCACAGACTCCACAGACTTCCAGGTGGAAAAGTGTTTTTTTTCATGTTGCTTCGGTCTGAGGTCCCAACTGTCCCACCAAAACAAGCGGATCAAAAGGAAACATGATTGCCACGGTTTGGGCTTTACTGGTCCCAAGCTGCTTTGACTGGCCATGTGTTGGCCACTTCCTAAGTGTCCTATCTAAAATTGGGCAGCTTTGAGCCATTTCATGTTGGCATGGCACAGTCCTGCCCAGAAAGCAAACAAAAAACACATTCTTGTACGGGACATAGGCCTTCTGGGACGTCTCACAGACTGAACTTGAGAAATACCATCTTCTCAAACAAGCTACCTGGTAGCTACCTTTAACCACCTCTGCAATCACCTCTGCAAAGCAATACCCAGCTCTGAGGGAGTTTCTGCACGCTTTTTGAGCACTCTGTCTCTGCTATGCTTGTGTTCTTTGCCCGTGGCATCCAAACGCCAATTATTTTCATAAATTGTTATGCAAAACGTGCCCCAAAATCGAAAGAAACCTTGCGTGCAAGGATGAAATGCAAAAGTAATTGGAGGGACACATTTCAATCTGCAACTTGGACTGCACTCGAATTGGCATGCCAAGATTGGGTGCCTACCTTCGGAAAGAAACCACAAGTGGATTTACATAAACTGAAATCTCTCTGCTTTATGCCTCACCCATCTTGGCTCTCGTGTTTGCATCTAATTACCTGAAAATCATCGCCAGAACAACCCAACAACTCCTCATGACACAACGCAGTTCTGGCTATGTTCTCGCTTTGAAGCTCCTCGGCTGAACCTGGGTGCAAGAATGGAATCTGAGCAACATAAAACGGGTCAAAAGCTGAGCAAGCATGTCCAAATTGCTATGAATTCCAACACATCTCTGTCAACACTTCTGGGCAAGAGTTTGGCCTTTTCTGTGCCAGGAATGCAACCAAGGCGAGCGCTGAGCGCTCTTCGACAAATCTCGATGTGTTCGATCCTCGGGCCCAAATCTCTAAACATGTTTTTCTCAAAGAAAATGGTTCAGCACTCCTTCCACAACAACAAGGAAGCCAGCATGGACAGCAAAGAATACATGCAGTCAAGTAATGTCAAGTATCTAATGCCATCCTTCCCGGATCTACACCGGTTTCGCCGAACAAGTGAGCCTCATCGCCTCTCCTCGGGAAGCACGGGTGAGCATTCCCAAACTCGGAGCCTTCAGCCTTGATCATGGCCACTAAAGCCGTGGTGTCATCAGCATTGTTCGCTGGGACAGAGGTAGCATTCCGCTGCCATGGCGGATTGTCAGCATTTTTCTTGTCCAACTTGACATTTCGGATGGCAAGATCAACAAGAAGTGAGGCGACCTGACCTAGTTCGTCGCTGGAGCCTGTTGCCTCCGTTGAATGGTAGAATCTTTCAATAGCTTCTTTGATGTGCTTGTCTGAGAGGTTGTCGAACAAGCCATCCGTGCCCAAAATCAAAATATCACCTGGCCTCACTGGGGTGGCGCCAATATTTGCAGAGCTGATCACTTCATGGGCACTAGCCACATCACAACCATGTAAGCGTTGGATTTGTACAGGTCGACGAGCATCAAAACGGCCAGGCTCTGTCTTGAAGATCGGCTGCAGCCGCAAAGGATAGAAAGCCACTGGCCTGAGGATAAGGATCCCACTATCACCTAAACAGGCTGTGACAAGATTGCTACCTTTGATGGCAGCCAGCAGCAGTGTGGTGGCACCGTACTCCTCCGTGGAGTCAAAAGCCTCTTGGATCAGTTGGATCAACCATTCGCTCATCTGTTGCATTTGCTTTCCATGTTTCTCCGTCTTCTTCACTCGGGGCTCGCCTTTGGCAGCAGCTGCAAACAAACCTTTTCCACAATAACGCAGCAATTCCCAAGGCAGGGCATCTGGAGTAAGCCCCAATGAGTGAACTCCTGACACCCCATCGGCAATGCCAACGTAGTCAATTCCCTCCAAAACGGCATCGGCGTTTGGAATTCCAGTGCTCATCTTGGCTGGGTGTTGTCGTGAGTGAAAGGCTGACGCAATTTGCAGGACTGCAGGTTGAGGCCGTTGCTTCGTCGGAGCATAAACAGGAGCAACAAGCGATGGGCAGGAAGGAAGCACGTGGCTTTGCGCCCCCCTGTGCATGGAAACTTGCAAGGATGTCAATTCTTGGTATGGTTCTGCGACCATTGTCTGGCACCCGGGCAGCCCACCTGTCGCACACCGCCGGTCAATGACCAAAGAGGGACAGTAAGACAAGGCTTTCGTGCCGTTGTTCCCAGAAGATTGGCCGTAAGGCATGGGACTCTGCGTCTCGAAGACTCGTTGAATCCTTGGTGGACATCCTGCTGAAGCCCCGGCACGACAAGGTGTCTGCGCATGGTGATAGCCTCCTTGGCATCCAATGCCGTTGGTCCCTCCATTTGCTGCAGGCATAGGAGGACGCATTGAGGGCATGTGTTGCACTGCAGGGGGCATCCATGACTTTGGTGGTCCATGAACTTCACGCCTGGGAGTGGATGGTGGGACCCAAGACTGCGATTGGATTGGCCTTGCCCCGCATTTTTCCACATCTCTGCCAGGTTCCTGTCGCACAACCTGAGCCACAGGATGTGGATTCCAAGACTTCATGGGTGTGGCCACCAAAGGCGGTGTGATTGAAGCCTGTGGTTTCACTTGCACCTGCAACACGCGGGGAGGTGCCCAACTGCTGCATGGACTTCTGGGCGTTGGAGGCTGCCGTGACCGTGGGGTGCATCTCACAGAAGTAAGCGCTGAAGGTGCCTGAGCTGCATGAACTGAGGGGCTGAAACTCAAATTGGTTGCTCCCTTCATAGAATTCCCAGCCAATGAGCGACTCGGGGTAGGAATCGCACGAATGGCAATGGATGTCGGACATGTCGCATCCTCTGGTGACATGCATTTGGCCACTGGAACCCTCAGCCCATTCCCTCCAGGACTATGGGACTGCACAACTGGTGTGCATGCCGAATGTCCCTGCACCTGTTGGACAATCATGGCTCCAAATGGCTCCTAAAGGTGCCAAAAATTTTACTGTGTGAATCTTGTACCTCCATGTACTGCAAGAAATTGTCAATGGTTTTGATTGTGATTCTGTGTGTGGGCGTCCTTTCATCAAGTTTCATCACTTGCCCATGCCACCGGTTGAGGCTTGTACATTGACGTGCAGCGCACAAAGCTCTGGATGAATCCATCACATGCAATCACAAAAATGTTGGTTCAAAACGGCCATGCCTCAGCTCAACCAAAAAAAATCACACTTAGTTCGGACTACACCTGCATAGCATTGAAGCTGTGCAGCGATGCCAGGCCCAGTTTCAAAAAAATATAGCTATATAGGTCATTTTTTCAACGCTCGGAAAGCCACAAGAGGTTTATTCGGTCCGGAATACCACCAATGAAATTGACACAAGTGTTGTTAGGCAAGCATTTCACATTGCAAATCCGGCGCTTTAGTTTAGATAAAAAAGCGGGAAAATTGAGTAAGTAGGTTGAAAGAAACCGGAAGCATTGCGTGTACCTCCTAGGGATACTTTTCTAAACCAAAAAGTTCAAATTCAATTGTTCACTCGCTCAACACAGCCTCATTTTCCACGACTACAACATGATTAGACATGACGTGAACAGCGTGACCAAAAAATTGTTCGTCAGCGTTTGCACGTGTGATAAGGTGTTATCATTCATTTCCCCATTGCTGATGCAACGATAACAAAAACTGGTTTGCAGGTTCCAACGGCCCCCCACGGAGACCTGCAAAACATTGTTTTTCCAACTTCTCTTCTGAGACTGTGAGGCCGTTTTTTGGAAGTTTCTTGCAAAGCCCTTCCCGGCGGATACTCCTGGCAGTTTTTATGTTCAAGTCCATAGTAAAATTTTAAGCGAAGTGTTCCCTACCGTCTCCTACTCCACACTCTCCTTTTTTGCTGCCATGAACAAACACTCCTCGTCATCCTGTCCTGAGGGCGCCGCGGCAATTTCCTTTGATTGCTCGGACAGGACTGCAATGTCCTTGCGTAGCAAGCAACTGTTGAGTAATAAATTTGTTACTCAATTGAAACGTCCGCCCCCTCTTTATTTCCACAATTCTCTGCATTTAATGCCGGGTGGCCAGACAGAAAATGTCCTTCTAGTCACACCAACGCCGTTCTTTTGTAGCTATAGCTAGCAGGGGCCGCCAAATGTTTCATGGGAGACCACGGTCACTCTTTTGGTTTTAAATGTCTCCTTCAGTGTCACCACTCTCCAAACGCAGAAACAAGTGGTCGCGAACTCTACTGTATGTCACGGGGCCCATCTCCCCCCGAATTTTTTCTTGATTTAATTGTTTGTTCTGTCGGTTGCGCGGGTTCCACATTGCATATTTTCCTGGGTCCCGTCCACACGGTGCTTGTTAGTAGCATACCCCGAAGCTTAATGTTTCTGTTGTTCTCCGTTTTTTGTGCTGCTATATTTTTCCTGCCACAGCTGCGGGAATGCTACTGCTGATGTGTCGTTCGGCATGAACTGAATAACGCTGGTGAAGAAATGTCTGACATGGAAGTGCCATCCACAATTGCATAGAAATTGAGTATTTTATTTTTTTGCGGACAACGGGTCCTGCAAGGTCAAACTGTGGTTCAAGCTGGAACATATTTGCTTGAAAGCTGCATGGAAAGTAAGAATTTTGCAACCGGAGACGGTCCCCGGAATGCACGTGACCAAACATCATTTTAACGGGGCACAGTGAAAACATATAAAACCCTCAATCACTTTGCTTTCCCCCAAGTGCTAGCAAAAATGTTACTATCACCTTTTTTCACCAACTCATTTGCCTGCAATGTTAAGGAGCGTGCTACTTTTTGCGGGCCCGTGCTGCTGGTTTGACAGTGTTTTTATGGGGCTTTGGCCGCTGGAATCAGGTATATGCCGTGGACCTCGGTATTGGCCCTACATTTGGCTTCAAACGGAACAGGTGCTACCATAGCGTTCGGGATTAGGGTCCGCTAAGCGTTTCTTGCACCGATACACCGATACACCGATTGCCGTGCGCGCACCGATACACCGATACACCGAATGCCGTTTATTTCGGGTTTGGGTTTGGCTTAGGGTTTGCTCAGGGTTTGTTTAGGGCTTGGTTAGGGTTTGCTTAGGGTTTGTTTAGGGTTGGTTTGGGGTTTATTTAGGTTAGGGTTGGTTATAAGGCATCGTAAACACAGCGATCGTCGTAACGGCGTATCGGCGTAAACACGGCGATCACGCGTTTTTCTCGAGCTCTACCCTGAAAATGAAACCAATACTGATAATTTCTACATTTTTGGGTTTGAGGCTGGACCGGGCGCCGTCAATGTAAAGAAAAACGCTAGTTTCGGAGTCGGGGTTTGAAGCGGCTGGTCTGATTACGGTTTTTTTCCGCCCACCTTTTTGCTGCAGATGATCTCCGGTTGAAACGGGGACGGTTTTTTTACTGGGCCGTCACCAGTTGTGCTTGTGGGGTGTGTTTGGTTTCCGTGGGGGAAGGGGGACGTCCAAGGAAAACCTACAAGTTATGGCCCATTGGAATCCGCAAGTGGCCCCAGGCGGTGGGCCAAAAGGTGCCTAAGGGGTGGAAACGCCCCCTCTCCGTTGGGGAGGCCGTCTGGCGAGGAGAGTTGCAGGGCACCAGCAAAGGCCTGCATGGCAGCATGGGTGAGGATGGCCGACCATCGTGCAATCAGTGCCGTTTTGGAAGATTGGCGCACGGGTTGAGGAACATCACGCGCCTTTGCTTCGGCCAGCAGGCAAAAAATTGGGTTGCTTCAGTCTTCCACCTCCCTCCCACCTCCATTACCAAAACGACCAACCGGCATTTGCCAGATGCGGCCAGCTCTGGGTAGCCTCGTTCCTTGTTGCGTCTGGCTGTGTGCAAATCTGCTGCTGCAAAGCGTCCCCTTCGCCGGCGGGGTTGGGCATCACTTGGCAAGAGTGACACGAGGGTTGTGTCCACGGCGAGCTTGGAGCCATGCCATAGAGGCAAACCGTTGGCGATGGCCTCGGTGGTTCGGTCATCAACGCGCTGTATGCTGGGGAGTCTTTCCTGGGGTGTGAAAACATTTTTTTTGAGTAGCGTGGAAATGCAATTTGTCTCTGCGGTTGGTTTGCGGGAACAAACGTGAAATGAACATTTTTGACTCACCTACACTCAAGAGGAGTGCTATGCAGGCATCAAAATCATGGTAGCAACGGGGTACGCATAAAACATGGTACGGAGGTACGATGTTGGTACGGTGGTGCGGTGCGATGAGTAATATTTTCTATGTTGGAAGTTATACCTGCACTGTATATACCAGGGTTGCACCACTCCTGCGCCAGCCTGAATTTAGACAAAAGTGAATTTGGTTGCACTTTGTCTTCAAGCAAAAATGGTTTTGTTACCAATGCACGAAGTACTTTTTTTTTGTTTAGCAATGCACGTGGCACGGGACAAGGCAGAGTACCGGCACAGCACATGGCACAGTACGGCACAGCACATGGCACAATACCAGTACAGTAAAAGGCACACAACATGGTACACTAGTACAAGTTTGCGCCGTGAATGTATTGTACTTGTCCTGCACCATGCACTGTACCAGTCTCAATATTTTTTGTTTGCAATTTTGGCTGCCAAACCATGGCCTGACCATGCCGCACCCATGCCCTCATATGTACCGTACCCATGGTCTAACCGTACCGTACCCATGCCGATATGCACCGTACCAAGTTGAATGTTGCACCGCCCCTCCCGTAGCAAGGGCACCATGATCCTTGATTTCATTGCTTATATGCCATTTTTCCTTGGAGTTTGTGAAAGTGAAGGCCTTTATTTTTAACATTTTCGAGTTTCGGCTGGACTTGGAGCCCTCAATGTAAAGAAGCGTGCTCGTATTTGTCGGTGTTGGTGTTGGTCTGATTCCACTTGTCTGGGGCAATGAGCGCTGGATATCTTTTTGTGCATGACATGGAAATCGTGTTCGCGCCTGGTCTCGAAGAAAAAAGTACAACTAACATTTTTGATTATTTTTTCTGCGAACGATTTGAAAAAATATTAAAATTGTTCATATTTTTTTACATTGTAGACGCTCAGCCTGGACGATACGCCTTCGATGTAAAGAAGCGCGCTAATCTGCGGGGGTCGGGGGGCGGAGTGGTTGGGCTGACTACACCCTTGTAGGACCACGAAAAAAATTGTTGCTTGCATGTGGTCTCAGACAAAGACGCTGTCCTGGTATAGTTTGAATTTGATCATAAACGCCTTCCTGTTTGGGGGTTCTTTAGAGGCCTGCAAAATGGAGTGGTTGGTCTGATTACACTTTTCTGGCGCTTAAAGCGCTGGAACAAATATGGAAGTTGAAATTGTCCCTGCAAGTGGTCACGGCGAAACACGGTGAAACGAGCATTTCGATTTTGTTTCTTCAAAACGAGAGATCAAACGTCTTATTTTCTGAAATTCTGGTCTCAACTGAACAAAGAGCTTTCAGCGTAAAGCGGCATCTTGTGCCTTTGGGGATGGGATGTTTGGTCTGATTGTACCTGTCTGGGGCCATGAGCGCTGCTACCGTTTTTGATCAAGGTGGATATTGAAATTGTCCCTGGACTGGGTCTCGGATAAAAAAAGGGTGAACCGAACGTTCGTAATTTTTTTTGACCTTTTCAGGTTTGATTTTGGACAGGGAACCTTCTGTGTCGAGAAGCGTGCTGCTCTTTGAGAGGTCAAGGGGTGAAGTGTTTGGTCTAACGGTACCTCCCTGGAGTTTTGACCGCTGGAACAAACGTGGACAGTAAATTGTCCCGGCACTTCGTCACGAAGAAACAAGTTGGGTTTGCTCCACAAGGAGCCTTCCACACCACAAACAATAAAACGTTGCTCGTTGAGAAGTGAAATGTTTGGTCAGATTACATCCGTCTGGGGCCGTGGGTGCTGGAACATGTTTTGATTATTTTTGGCTAGCCTCGGAGAAATAGGATGAAACGACCTTTTCGATTCTTTTCCCACATGTAAAGGTCGGAATTATTATGCTTGAGATTTTCATTTTTGAGGCTGACCCTTGAAATGAGCAGAATCCAGAAACGTGTTGTTCTTTGGAGGTTCGTAGGTGGAGTGTTTGGTTTGACCATATTTTTTGAGAGTACTGAAAGCCAGAACGCGTTTTGGCCTGGTCAAGGTTGACATTGTCCCGCATTTGATTTTAAGGAAAAAATGCAAAACGAACACTTCTGGATTTTGAACCGCGACAGCTAAACTTCAATATAAAGAAATGCATTCATTTTTGGGGGGTCCACGGGCGGAAAATGTTTGGTCTGACTGCACCGTTCTGGATCAAAGGGTGGTCAACACAATTCTTACTTTTGGTCTTGCAATATTTTTTTTGGAAGGGGGTAAGAAGTTTCATTTTTGAAATTTTTCGGTTGGAAGACAGACAGGGGGGATTTCATTGTAAAGAAACGCACCATATGCGGGGGCAAAGTGGCTGTTTTGATTCTAGTTTCTTGCGTTTTTTTCTCCTTTTAGCATGGAAACCGGCATTGTCTTCGCAATTGTCCTCGAATTAAATAGGTGGAACATGTTTTTTTCTTCAGCGGACCTTCGATGTAGAGCAAGGTACTGCGATTTGGTGGGTGGAGTGGTTGGTTTGACTGCGATTTGCTATATGTGGAATTCGAAGCCAACAACCTTTTCATGTAATAAATGTCGATATTGGAGAATTCGCTGTAAACTGGTCGGGGAAGGAAACAATGACAGTTGTTTGTCCTTTTTTTCTGACTTGATTTTTTACTGTGGCAAATATGTCTCATGTTGAAAATGTACAAATTCAATTTTTGTGCCTTCGTATGTGGCTACAAAGTAATGTCCATGCCGCCGTGTTTGTCAAAACTGTCCCACAATTAAGGTCAAGTTGAGGTGGACGTTGTTTATATAGGTGAACGGATTTAGCCTAAGTGAGTACGTAGGCATAAAGGAAGGGCATAAAACAAAACATAAGGGCCCATACATGGAAGCAAACCAAGTATTCAATACTGAAATTACTGGTGCCGAGTGGGCACCCAGGCAAAACAAAACCACAAAAAAAAATAGGTGGAAGAGTGGTCAAATTTGAACAGTGTCCTCTTCCTCTTCCGTGTTGAATGGTGGTCCGGTTTTGGTGGCGCACCTGCTTGCCTGCCCGCGACTTCATCTTAAAAAACCGGAACCCAACACCATTTTTGCTGGTGATGTTGGAGTTCGTGTTCCTCAAGGGTTTGTTTTTAACATGGAAACCCGCCAAAGCAGAGAATGGTGTACCCGCCACGCAACCGGACAACACCGGGAGAACATCAGACCCGTGGCTGATTTTTTTTTTCAGATGGAAATGTTTAGAAAAAAATTAACGCATTCGCCGTTTGCACCACCAAAAGCGAATGGGCACCAACGGTTGGAAACAGTTACCGACGGCAGCTGTGGCGCTCTCACTTAAGCACGGTAGCAACGTTGAGCGAACAAGGGCCATCAAGATTTCGGCAAACGCGTGCTAATAATTGTTTTTCCACCGCCACGCGCGCAGGACTGCAATATTGTCACCACTGGCCACGTGATTGTGCCAGCGATATGATTACCTTTCACACTTCTGCGTGCATCGCTGCGCACTATCGACCGCCACACTGCACTTTTCCAGCCTTTTGCCTCCCCCGCCGGACTTTGAGTTAACACGGGCATGTGTTTGTTGTACACTGAAATGCAACCGCTCCTTTGCAGCACTTGTCCGCTCGCTATTCTGGTCAATTTTTTGCGCTTGCATGTCCGAAGCTAGCCCGGGAAGATCGTTGTGGACGCAACTCACTGAAGACTTCGTTTCATTTTGTTTGTTCCGGTCCTTTTCTGTACCAAAAACATTGCATATTTTCTTGATAACACTGACAATGTTTTGGAAATTGTCCACGCGATGTCCTTCTCATACCTCAACACGAACGCACGTCTCACATGCAGGTGGCATGAAACTAAAGTCGTTCAAAAAAGGCATCGACACGTTTTGCATGAGTTTCTTGTGACGCTCTTGTGGCTCACTACCCATGTTTTTTTTATTTGTGGTGTCCTTCCCTTCCCGTTCAAGATGCCTAACATTATCTGCACCATGCTCGACAAGCCAACCGATTATAAAAACGTAATGGTACTGCACACACCCGTTGTGATACGCGCGGCGCCGAAATTTCAAAAAAATCGTTGCCAATTTCCTTCTCCACTGACGTGGAAGGAGGTCTTCTGTCCTTCAGCGACATTTTTGGCCACGACCTGCCAGCCATCATAACCTGCCTACCCCCGCCCACCTCAACAAAACTTTGGACATGTTTACCCTTCCGGACCCCTCACAAAAATATTTGGAAACAAACCAATATAATCACAATCATTTGTTTCATTCCGCCAAACCCCTTACACAAAGATAAAGAAATGCCGCAAAAGAATGAAATAAAAAAATATAGCACTTCGGCGCCTCCATTGACCACAAGTTATGATTCCAGATTCACGTTCGCAAACCGGGAGAAGCGGGGAAACTCCAAGGCTCACCTTTGATTCTGCAACGTAAAGGCCGGGTCACCCCCCAAATCAATTTTTGTGGTTGTCGTTTTTACGGTGTTGCGATAGGATGGTTCTTATTTGTATGACAATTATATTCACGAGCTGGCGTAAAGATGAAAATAGTGATGCCGCATCATCGTCATGATTGGTTGGCAAGCACGGCAGCCAAAAAAACTATACACAGCACCCCTCCAAAGAGTGATGGTGATTGAATGACTCGGGGATTAACCTGGCAGAACGCTGGGGCAGGGTTGGGCACAACTGATGTAATTACACCGTAATTGGTACGCGGGCGGTAACCATTCCTAGTTTTTTCCACAAAAATTCCCCTTCATGTCCAAGCACGCCGACTTCTTTTGGCATGGTATTACAACAACATGAACGCGCTTCACGCAGTGCCCGCATCACTGCTGTTTGATATTTCCCCTTCACGTTGCAGGTCCAAACGGGAAGAAAAAGGGGAAAGAACACAACGACGTTATGGCGGATGACGATGATGATGATGATGATGATGATGATGATGATGATGATGATGATGATTACTATTGTTAGGATGGTGATGGTGATGGTGATGGTGATGGTGATGGTGATGGTGATGGTGATGGTGATGGTGATGATGATGATGATGATGATGTTGCTGCTGCTGTTGTTGCTGCTGGCGGAGGCGGTGGCGGTGGCGGTGGCGGTGGGGTTGGTGGTGGTGGTGGTCGCGGTAGTGGTGGCAGCGGTGATGTATTGGGGAGCGGCGTGGTGATCAAGATTCTGTTGGTGGTGCTGATGACAATACACGTATGCATGATGTTGTTGATTGAAAATTTCATGTACACAACGATGCCGTGACGGAGCAAATTCCGCTGATCATGGCTGGTTTTATCATGATGACCATGATGATGGTAGCCATGATGGGAAAACCATAGGACTGAAAAGACGGCAGCCATATGAATGATACAATAATTTCAATGATGATCATCACGATTTTCTGCGAACGATCCCCACCAATCACAATTTGTTTCCCGTTTTTTGGCATATGTATTTGACATTTGCTTTGACATTCGTTTTGACATTTTGTTGCCATCCATTGGCGGATTTCATGTGCAAACCTGCTTCGCACATGTTTTCATATGTGGTGGCGCCGTTCTCATGAAATTTTATTCGTCAAATATTTGGAAAATTCAAGTGGCATACACTTTGCAGTACTCTGGGGCATATTTTGTGACAATGCTTCCAACAAGTCTTTTCGCCCTCCATGCCACGCACAATGTGGCATGCTGTATGTGATAAATTGTAAGGGCCGTTTCAAAAAATGTTTTTCCGTTTTGCTTGGCGCAAACTTTAAACGCATTCTGACAACTATGTTGGCATTCAAGGTGGGCACGGGGTTGCCATTACTTTGTTTTGTCTCGCACGGCCTTCGGGCACATCGAGGCCCAAAACATTAGCGAGTTCGCGATAGTGGTCGGGCTGGGCGAAATTCATGAATTGCAAAATGGTGTTCGGATCTAGTGAGGTTCAGGGACATGGCCAGCTCAGAATAGTGTCCTTTCGCGAACTTGCGGTGATTTTCAAAACCTCAGACAGGCGGCGAACCCGCGATGGTGTTCAAGCCCGGTGAGGCCTATAGAGGCAAATGTGTGATAAAATGATGTAGAAGAGGCTGGCACTGAACGTGGCGATGACGTTGGCTATGAAGTTGGAGACTTGGCGAAAAAGGCGGGAAGGAAAAAAATAAACGAGGAGGAGGGGGAGGAAGAAAAACAAACTTATAATCTAAAGACCTTCACCTGGCAAGTGGGGAACAAAAACACGAAACGACCGCCCAAATGCAACATCACATTGTGATGCGTGGGGCAGGGTTGCTAGTGACTGCTAGTCTACTAGTGATGCTAGTGCATGACACTTTGGTATCTGCATGTGTTTTTGCACTTTGATCATGCAATTGTGATTCCCCTTGGTTTTTTTGCCAAGCCCAATGCGCACACAAAAACAAAGCAGAAATGCCAGCGGAAATTGTGTTTGTGTGAAATTTTGGTGCCCCACCCTTGCCATTTGGTGGAGGTGGCCATTTAATATCAAAAGAACCATTCTTAAGACCACAATTTTGCAAATATCATCGCATATGAACTTGCAAAACGTGGAGCCGGGTTCTTCAAGTGTAAAAAAAATATAAAAACCACCTTGAAAAAAGTCGAACAAAATCGGAACCAGTGGTGCCATGCAATAAATCATGGCAAAAATTTGGAAAAAAACAATCAAACACAAAGTTGTTGGAAACGTTTGTTGCGGGAGTGACATGAAAGAAATTAACAATGATGGGGGAAGGGTGTCAAGGGACAAAAACCTGGAATCCCGGAGGATTGTTAAGGAAATTTCGCAGCACTGAAACATTCAAGTGAACAAATTGTGTTGGAAGCAACGTGCGACGTCATCTGGCAAGAAAAGCGAACCGAATCGACGTTTGACAACATGCCACGTTGCATACTTTGACTGGATACATGGCGAACGTCACGTTGGGCACTGAAATATCATGAAATGTTTGTATAGTTGTGTTCCAAATACAATGAGAGCGTATACAACGTTCGCAAAAATACTAGACGACAGTGTGGCCCGAAAGGAAAGCAGGAGGGAGTAGACGAAAAGAGTTGGGAAGAAGAAGATAACAAGAAAGCGGTGAATGAATGCTGATGAATGAATGACAATGAATGATATGATGATTGATGTTGGTGAATTCACGATGAATGACAACTCTCGCGTGATGTGTGACAGCTGATTGTTTCGCGCGACTTGCGGTCACAACCAGCGTGGGTAGCCAAGTGGCAGGTGGGACACGAGAAAAAGTTGCATGCTGTNGTCACAACCAGCGTGGGTAGCCAAGTGGCAGGTGGGACACGAGAAAAAGTTGCATGCTGTTAGTCTGCACATGCATGATGCTGTGCCACGTGTTCAATGGGTTCTGACATGAAGCAACAAAAAAGGAAGAAGACCCGTGCCAATGTTACTACAATAATGACAATGTGAACCTGTTGAAGCACTATGTGGCTTGAGCCGANGAAGAAGACCCGTGCCAATGTTACTACAATAATGACAATGTGAACCTGTTGAAGCACTATGTGGCTTGAGCCGACAACGGAAATTCAACTGTTTGTCGTCATGACTTTGACGCAAATACCCTGTTTGAGCCCCTGATTTTTTTGAAAAAAATCAAGGACTCAAAAATGACCGTTTTTGAGTCCCTGATTTTAAAAAAAATCAAGGACTCAAAAACGACCGTTTTCATCCGATTCCTGTTGTGAAATATGGCTTGCCATGTTTTGCTACTGCAGAAAGATTCAGTAACACTTCAACCTCTGATGCCAACCTTGTCNATTCCTGTTGTGAAATATGGCTTGCCATGTTTTGCTACTGCAGAAAGATTCAGTAACACTTCAACCTCTGATGCCAACCTTGTCAAACTCTTAGACGTTTTTGCAGCATGTTCAAATACAGAAAACAGTGAACACGCGTGCTGTTTCGCCTGTGACATCCCGTACGCGATGTATGTTGCGTCGTTACCTTTACACGGAAGAGCCTTTCCACACATACACGTTTACACAGAAACTCTTTTCACACAGAAACTTTTGAACAGAAAAGCTGTGACAAAATCACGCAAAAGAGCGTTTACACACAGACGCGCTGACACACGGGAGCTGTCACATAGAAGAGCGTTTACACGAAGACGCATTTACACTGGATCTTTTACACACAAGCGCGTTTACACACAGACACGTTTACACAGAGAACTCTGTTCACACAAAAAGGCTTTCCACACAGAAGCTTTTGCACAGAAAAGCGTTTACACCAAGACACGGTGACACACAGGAGCTTTCACACAGAAGAGCGTTTAAACAGAGGAACTTTTACACACAGACGCGTTTACACATGGGAGCTTTCACCCAGAAAAGGTTTTACACGGAAGAGCGTTTACACACAGGAGCTTTCACACAGAAGAGCTTTTACACAGGAGACCGTTTACACACGGGAGCTTTCACACAGAAGAGCGTTTACAGCGAGACACACTTACACAGATGAGCTTTTGCACACAGAAAAGCGTTTACACACAAGAGCTTTTACACAGAAGAGCTTTTACACACAGACGCGTTTACACACAGGAGCTTTTACACAGAAGGGCGTGTACACACATACGCATTTATACAGAGAACTCTTTCACACAGAAGCTTTTACACAGAAGAGCTTTTACACACAGACGCGTTTACACACAGCAGCTTTTACACAGAAGAGCGTTTACACACATACACGTTTATACAGAGAACTCTTTCACACAGAAGCTTTTATACAGGAGAGCNTACACACAGCAGCTTTTACACAGAAGAGCGTTTACACACATACACGTTTATACAGAGAACTCTTTCACACAGAAGCTTTTATACAGGAGAGCTTTTACACACATACACGTTTATACAGAGAACTCTTTCAGACAGAAAAAAGCTTTTACGCACAGAGACGTTTACACACAGGAGCTTTTACACAGAAGAGCGTTTACACCAAGACATGTCTACACTCGGGAGCTTTCACAGAAAAAAGTTTTTACACACAGAGGCGTTTACACAAGAGCTTTCACACAGAAAGGCGTTTACACACAGGGAACTTTTACACAGACAGGCGTTTACACACGGCAGCTTTTTCGCAGAAGAGGGTTTACACCAAGACACGTTTACACACAGGAGCTTTTACACAGAAGAGCGTTTACACACAGGAGCTTTGACACAGAAAAGCGTTTACACACTGGGGCTTTTTCACACAGAAGAACGTTTACACACAAAAGTTTTTACACAGAAGAGCTTTTACACACAGACGCGTTTACACACAGGAGCTTTTACACAGACGGGCGTGTACACACATACAAATTTATACAGAGAACTCTTTCACACAGAAGCTTTTACACAGAAGAGCTTTTACACACAGACGCCTTGACAGACGGGAGCTTTCACACAGAAAAGCTTTTNACACAGAAGAGCTTTTACACACAGACGCCTTGACAGACGGGAGCTTTCACACAGAAAAGCTTTTACACACAGAGGCGTTTACACACAGGAGCTTTTACAGAGAAGAGCGTTTGCACCAAGCCACGTTTACACACAGGAGCTTTTACACAGAAAAGCGTTTACACCAAGACACGTGTACACAGAAGAGGTTTTACACAGAAGAGCGTTTACACAAAGACGTCTTGACACACAGGAGCTTTCACACAGAAAAGCGTTTACACACAGGAACTTTTACACAGAAAAGCGTGTACACACAAAAGCTTTTACACAGAAGAGCGTTTACAGGGATAAGCTTTTACAGAGACACATCCAAATCGCAATTTTACCTCAGTTTTTACAATGCGACCCTCATTTTGTGCGAAAGGGTTACATCTAAGATCTCATTTAGCGTTAAAATGGAGTCATTTTACAATGCGACCCTCATTTTGTGCGAAAGGGTTACATCTAAGATCTCAAAATCGCAATTTTACCTCAGTTTTTGCACATCGAGCCTCATTTCGTGCGAAAGGGTGCGCAAAAGTCGCCGGCAACGATTTCAAAATCGCAATTTTACCTCAGTTTTTGCACATCGACCCTCATTTCGTGCGAANGGCAACGATTTCAAAATCGCAATTTTACCTCAGTTTTTGCACATCGACCCTCATTTCGTGCGAAAGGGTTGCGTTTCGCAACCCTGCATTTGACTGCCCTGCCGCCTAACAGAGAATTAGAAGAACTTGAGAGGTAGGAGTTTTGGTAGGGGTTTGAACTCCTGAGAACTAACTCCTGAGAACTTACTCCTGAGTAGTAACTCCTGAATATATATATATATATATATACATATATATATAACTCCTGAGTAAGAACTCCTGAGTCATAACTCCTGAGTATTAACTCCTGAGTATTAACTCCTGATGTAAATGTTCATGATATAGATGATTTATGCATCATGTCGATGATGTAGATGGTGTAGGTGATGTAGATGTAGATGTAGATGATGTAGATGATGTAGATGATGTATATGTTTTGTATGAGATGTATGTGAAGATATGAGAAAGAGATGTTATGTAGATGAACTTGGGTAATGTAGATGTAGATGTAGATGATGCAGATGATGTAGATCATGTATATGTTTTGTATGAGATGTATGTGAAAATGATATGAGAAAGAGATGTTATGTAGATGAATTTGGTAGTTGTTTTTTGGGAAAAACCCTTCGCAGGAGTTTTCGGGAAAAATTGTAAAGAAAAAAATATCATTAGATGTTACCTAGCAAATTGCCACGGCATAGCGTGCTAACAAATCGTTAAATTTTGTCAACTTTCCTCGATCCGAAAGGGCCTCAAAGAACATGCTTCTCGATTTGTGCGTGTCATCCTCAAGACATGCACTGAACTGCACCAACTTAATATACGCTATTGGAGCTACATCTGCACATGCGGAAATGATATTCACCCCGCCTTGACACTGTCTGCAGACAAAGTGTCACTACCAAATGAAAATGCTACTGATGTCCGTTTCGCCTGTGTTGCATGGGGTTCCCATTTGGGAATGCCAAGACTTGCAAAGTCTCTTAGAAACTTGGCTTACGGATTCATCTCAACATGGTATGAAACATTCTAACTTCCTCAAGCCCTTCGGCTTGGCCCTTTCACATGCTCACTTGCAGCACTAGTCGCTGCCAGAAAACACCTGAGAGCTAGCTTGCACAACAGGACCAATCCTCAAGTTTCACCATCTGTTTCCATGCTATCATCTTCGTCATTGCCATGATGCAGTACCATCCAAAGGTCAGGGTCGGAGACTTCATCCATACTGGAGTTCTCATAGCGCCTGATCACTTGCGACCTTGTGTCCATTGCTTCATCCGACTCCGAACTTTCAGCTGCATCATCTCGATTTCGACCTGCACCAATTGCATTGTACAACGTATCCACATTCGTACTGAATCCTGCGCTTGAGGCTGATCCAGATTGAAGGGTTCTGACAAAGTTGTACGCAACCAACCTCTAAACTGTGTCAACAGCTACACATGTTAACGTCCAACTAAGCGTACTACGCTTCAACCAAATAGCCCTTGACAAAAGGGAAATGGAAGCGTGCGTCGCATATATATATATATATATACAAGTCATCGCAATTTCCAATACGTCGTGGTACCGCAAATTCCCTCAAAAGGGCCGCCAAAACAAATAATAAAAACACAAATCAAAACAACGGCTGTCAGCACAAGTGAAATGAAAAATCACTGCAAACAACATGACTGTCCCACCCCCACGCGCTTCATAATTATTTCTTTTTGTCCTTTCATTTATTGTATGCGTCCTGAGACGTTTGGGGTTTACATGCATTCGTCATCGCACATCAATTGGAGTTGTGTCGTTTCACAATTGCCACACAGGCATGACAAGCCGGCCAAGCACAATGGTCTGACAGACCAGCAATGGATTGAGTGTTTCACCCCCAAACGCGGGGTTCGGTTGGGCGGGAGCGTTTTGCTCCATCAATACGCTAGTGAGCCCCACTGCAGCGGGTCAAGATATAAGGGTGTACACTGTGCTTTTCCAGTCATGGTTTGTGTTGTTGGTTTACTCAACGCGTCTCAAACAATTTCCATGTATACCGCCAAGAGTTCACCTTCCAAAAAGTCAACCTAACAAGCCTCAACAAGAGTTATATATATATGGGACAATGTTCTGTGCACATTCCAGCTGCTTGTAGTTGCTTGACAACATCGCACTTTGAAAACCAACACAAACACAAACAAGAAACCAAAGAGGCTAAACTACAGCCAAGTTGTTTCACAGCATCTTTGCACACAATGTTTGCACAGTGGTTGGCAAACGCGCGGGCGTACTACCTACGCTGAGACCCCAACATATACACCCTGATCAATCCCCACGCGGACGCACAAGACACAGCGGGGAGCAGCGCAAGACAATGGCCAAAGTCAGACAATAGAGAGGGCAGGACAGGACGGCCACACAAGGTACAGGGACGTTGACACTGCACAGTCTATAGATGGCGCTCTCAATTCCATTAAACGCTATCATCTCTAAACTGTGTCCCTTTAGCCACAACAGTTAGACATGTTAACGTCTAACTAAGCGTGCTACGCTTCAACAAAATAGCCCTTGACAAAAGGGAAATGGAACCACATGCGTGCGTCGCATACATATATATATATATATATATACAAGTCATCGCAATTTCCAATACGTCGTGGTATCGCAAATTCCCTCAGAAGGGCTGCCAAAACAAATAATAAAAACACAAATCAAAACAACGGCTGTCAGCACAAGTGAAATGAAAAACTACTGCAGAGAACATGACTGTCCCACCCCCATGCGCTTCATAACTAGTTCTTTATCTTTAAGGTGTGTCCCTCAAACAAACACGCTTGTTTTAAAACAAGCATAGCATACATTTATACACCAAAGTATATATATATATATTATATATATATATGCACAAACCCAAATATAAATCACTCCTCTCTTTAAAATAAAAAACGCTCAAACCTCGGAAAATGCAACTGACATGCTGACGATGCACACGCTTTGTCAAGTTGTATACAATGCCACACATCCTTTCGTTCACAATGCTTTGCACGTCAATGTTCAAAGCAAACAATGGTCTGTTCAAGACACATACATGTCACGCAAGTTGAATCATGTTTGAATCCCATGTTCAAACCCTCCGAGACAATGTGAAACCGACAGACAAAGGGAGGAACAGAGCGGGGTTGGGGGGGGTGGGAGCGATCTACCTTTGCTGACAGCCGATACTGCCACGCAAGTAAAATCATCAAGTGATACCTCAAAACCTACAATTCCCACACCCCAGTTTAAACAACATCGCAGCACAAAAATACAAGTGACCACAATATGTCACACATGTACAAGATTCCTTTCATATTTGTGCGTGTCATCCTTGTGCATTCAACGCATCTTCTCTGTAGCGTTCCAAGCAACGACAACCACACACAAAAAGGTTTCACAAAAACATCAAAGGTTTTCAAATTGTTTAAAATTGTTTGTGCGGGTTCATACAGCTGCAAAAAATTTCCAGGCGTAACACACCTTCTGCCTGGAAATTATTTCTTTGGTTTTTGACAAAAAGGTTCACAAAAACATCAAAGGTTTTCAAGTTGTTTAAAATTGTTTGTGCCGACAGGGAAGTATAGAAGTCACAATCAAACTTCCAACAGTTAAGAAACTTCCAATGCGGCGCGGCGCAGCATCGCATACAACAAACCCACGCTGTGCACACGCATGGACATGACAAACAGTTGACATACAATGTGTGCAGATTACACACAGACAATGCGCACAAGCACGCCAGGAAGAGGAGCGCGGAATAACAGAGGAGTAAAGACAATTATACAATAGAGGGACGTTGACACTGCACACCTAAAGATAGGGCTCTCAACTTTGTTGAATGCTACCATCTGTAAGGTGTGTCCCTCAAACAAACACGCTTGTTTTAAAACAAGCATAGCATACATATATACACCAAAGTATATATAATATATATATATATATAATATATATATTATATATGCACAAACCCAAATATAAATCACTCCTCTCTTTAAAATAAAAAACGCTCAAACCTCGGAAAATGCAACTGACATGCTGACGGCTTCACTCGCATGCACACGCTTTGTCAAGTTGTATACAATGCCACACATCCTTTCGTTCACAATGCTTTGCACGTCAATGTTCAAAGCAAACAATGGTCTGTTCAAGACCCATGCCATGTCACGCAAGTTGAATCACGTTTGAATCCCGCTTTTCCATCATCTCAAGTTGCTGCACGTTTCTCCAAATGGTGACGCATGAATTGAATAAAAGAAATCACATCACCAGGTCACAGAGTTTTGGTGAAGGCTTCAAGCTGTCCCCACCAATCCACCAATAATTTGCGCAGCCAATGCCACTTGATCTCGTGATGGAAGATCTGAGATGTTTGACTTTGTCGGCACTCTGGACACCCAGCAAACGTCTGCTCACAATTCCTTGTAATGCTCAAAGAAAACACCACTGGAAGAAGTTCCAGCTCAGCTGTTAGCTGGTCTTTGCGGTCCAGGCATCCGGGCTCCCAAGCACCGTCCACGAACTTTTTTTGCTCGAAATCAGCGCACTCTGGCACAAGGCCTGTGTCACTAGACAAATGAATGAAACAAAAACTATAAACAACAAAAATGAAATGGCGACGCCCGGCTCTCAGTACAGCAACGAGATGAAAAAGCGACCCTCACGGAAAGCCAAACAATTGCTCTTGGAGGCCTGTGCCTGAGAATTGATTCATAAGAAGCCGTAAAACTTTGCAACGCAAAGTTAGATCGCGAAAACCGCTTTCAAACCTTTTACGCAGTTTCATTTGGGTTTGGTTTTGTTTGAGTTTGCAGCAAGTCTCGCGTTTCTCCCGTCTCAAAACCCTCAGAGGCCGTCTCTCGGCAACACACACACACACTTTTCGCTTCCCGGTTCTTGAGCCACAAGTCAGTGGCGTAAACACACAGTCT
>BGPT01002842.1:1213-65826 GCA_003297045.1 Symbiodinium sp. clade C Y103
AAGGTCTGTGTGTAAAAGTGTTTGTATGTAAAAAGGTCTGTGTATAAAAGCTCTCTGTGGTGCACAGCTCTCGGATGCAACACACAGAGCATACAGCGCGAAGAGAAAAACGCCGCCTGAGCATTTGGTTGGAGGCTGGCTTTCGTCCCCCCCCCTCTCAGGTATATATATGTACCAATTTGTACAGTAGATAATGTAAAACTAGAACTAGACAAGGTTAATATAACTATTTATATATATATATATATATCTAAAGAACAAAGCACAATCTGCTCCCAGATGCCATGGCATTGGAGGAGCTGGTGAAGATTGATGAGGAAGTGGCGGAGCTGCAGGAGGAGTTCGGACAACGTAAGGGCGAAGCTGCAGTGCTCAAGGTAGACCTGGAACGTGCGGAAACCACGCTGCAGAAGGTCTGGCGGGGTCCAGTTTTTCCATTTTCTTAAGTCTGTGATGGGCATCCTTGCATTCACCACCAGATCCATCCCCACATATCCATGCATCATCATGTATCCCTTAATCCATCAAATCTAGACACCCTGAAGGCCAACCACCTCATGGGCAAGATGTCTGGAGAGAAGGATCGTTGGGAGTACCAAGTGGCAGAGATCCAAAGGGACGCAGCGTTGCTGTCCACGCACACCTGCCTCTCAGCTGCCTACTGCACATATCTGGGACACTTCTCGGAGGACGTGCGGCAGCAGGCTAAGGGGTGAACATGACACATGCCTTTTCCGTTGAAGTGTTTCGCCTTTGTGAAAACCCCCAAAGCCATTCATGCAATCTACATCGATATACAGAATGCATGCAAATGTTTTTGGGTGTGTGGTTTCATCGCCGCCAGGCACACTCCATGTGGACGGAGTCACGTGGCATCACCACATTCGACTTCCTGAGGATCATGTCTTCTGAGAGCGAGCTGCTGACCTGGAAGGCCCAGGGGCTCTCAGCAGATCGTTTGTCGCAGGAGAACGCTGTGATGATCGATGAAGGGATCTTGGTGCCATTCATCGTGGATCCAAACAGCCAAGCCCTGGACTGGTTGAAGCAGACCAACTCTTCAGCTGAAATCGTCCTTCAGCAAGATCCCAAGTTGGTGTCACAACTGGAGCTTTCCGTGCGATTTGGCAAGGTCTTGATCATCCAAGAGGTCGATGGGATTGACAACTACTTGGTTCCCCTCCTGCGGCGAGACATGGTGAGACAAGGTCCAAGAAAAGCAGTTCAGATCAGTGACAAAATGTGCGACTTTGATGATAATTTCAAGCTCTTTTTGTGCACTCGAAATTCAAGTGCAATTGAGATGCTTCCTCCCAACACTGCATGTCTGGTTACAAGAGTAAACTTCACAGTGACAAGAGCCGGACTTGAAGGGCAGCTCTTGGGTGTGACGTTGCAGTATGAGAAGCCAGAACTTGAGCATCGGAAGTCAGAGCTGCTGCAGAAAGAAGAAGCTTTAAAGGTGCGGAAGTCAAGCCTGGATGCTGTTGTGATACAACAGTTGTTTCATGATGTTTCTTTTTAACCATAAACATTAAACGGAGACTTGGGCCCCCACCACTCGCACTCTTGTCATTCTGTTTGTTGCCTAGCCGACCTAGCCCCATAGCCCACTTTTCAGGTTGAAGTGTCAAATCTGGAGAAGCGGCTCTTGGAGCAGTTGGCCGACTCCAGTGGCAATATCTTGGAGAACGAACCTCTGATCCAATCCTTGGAACAAACAAAGGCTGCAGCTACCACCATCAACCAATCCTTGGACGAGTCATCGAGGCTTCAGATGGTCTTGGATGAGGAGCGCGAAGTCTATCGGCCACTGGCCACTTTGGGCTCTCGCATCTTCATTCTGGTGAAGGAGCTGTGTGCCATTGATCACATGTATCGCTTCTCTTTGGAAGCCTTCATGACACTGTTCAACAAGGTGCTGAATCTGGAGCTTGGGGTTGATAGCACACAAGAAAAGTTAAGGCAACTTGGAAACCAATTGAAGATCATGGTACTCTTCTACATTGCTCGTTCGCTCTTCAAGTCCGACAGACTGACTTTTGGTATTCACATGGTACGAGGCATCATGCCCGAGAAGTTTGAGGAGAACGAATGGGAGCTCTTCCAAGGAGCTTACATCCCTCCCAGCCAGCCATCCACTCCAGCACCCAGCTGGTGTCCACCAGACAGGGCGACATCTTTACAACTCTTACGTGCCACTTTCCCACGAATTGATGAACTTTGGCAGTTGAACAAGGATTCCTTGTGGTCTGCGTGGGTTGCCTCCGACAAATGCGAAGAGTCCTTCGATGGCTCGGTCTACTCGCGGATGTCGGCCTTCCAGCGTGTTCTGCTCATCCAGGCCGTGCGGCCGGATCGCTTGGAGTCAGCCCTGACACAATTTGCCTGTGAATCCTTGGGAGTCTCTTCATTGTCACCTCCAGCTTTAAGCTTAAACCGCTTGTTCAAGGAGGAGACATGAACCTTGAAAAGTCTAGTCAAGTCTGAATTTGTACATAATATATTACGCAATATCATGATATATACATATCTCTATACTCTTCTACAAACACTATACATGATATGTGTGTATATATATATATATATAATATATGTACAATACAAGATTGATGGGTAAATCACCTGCGTGGACAGCAAAGCCCTGAAGCCGCCTGAAGGAGACTAGCAATCGGCTGCCGACCCTTTTCGTCACAACTCCTGGCGCAGATCCTTCCGCGGAGCTGGACGACTATGCCAAGACCTATGCTGCAGATTACGCACCACATATGAATTTCCATCAGCTGGCCATGGGAGGTGGGCAGAATGATGATGCCATCAGGCTCCTGCATGAGGCAGCCAGGGCAGGCGATTGGATTTGCTTGAAGAATCTGCATTTGGTCATCAGCTGGGTACCTTTGTTGGAGAAGGAACTCAAGAATCTGCAGCCTCATGAGAACTTTAGGTGTTGGCTCACCACTGAAGCTCATGCCAAATTCCCAACTATCCTCCTGGAGACATCTTTGAAGGTGACATACGAAGCTCCTCCTGGAGTGAAGAAGAACATTCTGAGAACCTTGGAATCTTGGAATCAGAACTGGTTTGGACAAGGAAATGATTTGCGTTCCAGAGTGATCTTCCTCTGCGCGCATTTCCATGCTATCATGCAAGAGCGACGCACCTACATCCCGCAAGGATGGACGAAATTCTACGAGTTCTCACAGAGTGATTTGCAAAGTGCCTGTGAGACAGTTTCATTACTGGTGAAAGCAGGAGAATCTATGAAAAACCCAGGATCCTCTGGAATTGATTGGGTCACATTGATTGGAGTCTTGGAGCAGGCAGTGTATGGAAGTCGTGTGGACAATGAGTTCGACTCTCGCCTGGTTCGTGAGTACTTGGCTATGTTCTTCAAGAGTGAGACTCTGGAGGGTGGCAGGAGGAAGTCAGGGGTGGATATCCCAGCCTTCGATTTGCCTGCATCCACCAACATGGCAGACTTCCGGGCACGGGTGGATCAACTGCCTGACTTGGACAACCCTGCATCCTTTGGCATGGCTCCCAATGCAGACCGCTCCTTACAACGTATCAATTCCACCAAGGCCATTGCCTCTCTGAGGCAGTTGGCCACTGGAGGGGCCTTTGAGGGAAGCCACTCGGCGGCCGTTGATATCAAGTTGTGGAGGACCCAACTTGCACCGTTGTTCACGATCTGGGAAAATGTCAACAAGGGACAGCTCAGTAAACTCAGAGGGATTGACATCCGGCCCGTGACACCTGACGATTCTCCCACCGTGGCCTTCGTTTTGATGGATGCTGCGGAGGCTTCTCGCCTAGGCGAGCTGGTCACTACGGCACTCACAACACTCCAGAAGGTCGTGAATGGAACTGCCCTCAGCACCCCAGACCTACAGGTCCAAGCGAAGGCCTTGATTAGAGGTGAAGTACCAGAAACCTGGGCTTCAACCTGGCCATCAGCACCAGAAGAGCCTTCGCTCTACCTGCAGGGCTTGGCCAAGCGAATCGTGGCATTGAAAGGAGACTGGATCAGGCGGGTTCAGTCCAGGGACGTTACTGGACAGCCGGTGTCTCTGAGCGATTTCCTGCGGCCGGATGTCTTCCTCAATGCCTTAAGACAACAAACTGCCCGAAGACTGGCAGTGTCAATTGACAACTTACATTTGGTGTCCACCTTTGAACCACACTTGTTGAGAGATGATTCTTCGCCATTGCCAATTACAGTGCAAGAGTTGATTCTTGAAGGTTGCGCTTTTGATGACTCGAAGCGCATTTTGGTTGAGGGACAGCGGACTTCTTCACTCGTATCAGTTCTGCCACCTTTGACAATTGCCTGGATGTCCAAAGTTGCACACCCAGAAAGAACGACTTCATCAGCGCGTGCAACTGGCACAATTTCTTTGCCTGGGTCTCAGTTGTGAAGCCACTTTCATCTGATACAAACCTGCTTACGATTTTCCAGAGTATACAGCGGTATCAGCCTGCATGTCGGCCCGTTTGCGGACTCGTGGAGCCTCTCAATTGAACCAAACTCATGCAGAATATGCTAGGATTTCCCGTGAGATTAGACAGAAAGCGACGGCTACCAAGTAATTGTCACTTTAATGTGTCTGATTCAAAAGAAGATGCTGAGGCCCGTTTACGCCTCGCTGACGCGAGAACGTTTGATTGCAGAGGCAAGGACAAGCAAGCTTCTGTGTGAATCATGATGTTCGATTCAATCTGAACCTACTCTAACTGTACAGATGTATTGCACTTTGTACTTACTTTGTCCAAATAGACAGATCCAAGATAATGTACTGAATAAGGAGCATGGACCACACATGCAACATCCAAGTGGAGAAGCCTTGCTGCACGTCAGGTGGAGCTCAGTACAGACAGTACGCGTCAGCGCAAGCTGAATGCCGCAGCATTGTTTTTGACCGAAAACGAGTGAGCAGAGTTTGCGAGGCTGACCGAATTATCCGAATTCATACTTTCAATTCTGCACTGCCCTAGTCGACCTGTGAAATGAGCCGGGTCTGTGCTCCCAGCCTGCACCAAGGGTGCTTCAGGCTCAAAGAGCATTTGAATTTGACGCTACAATCATTGTCGAAAAGATGCGAAAGCACGGCTGAATGCTTTGGAATTTGATTCCCGTGACAATTTCCTTTGCAATGAATCCATGCACGCTCAGCACACTTCGGTCCCCTTGCCATGTTTCCTTCGGCTCAAATTGTGCAAAGCTGATATTTTTTAGATTTTCCCTTTCTCAAAGGCGGCCGAAGGGGAGGAGGCAACCTCGGTCTTGCCTCAGGCGCTGCATATTTCACGGCTAATTTCGTTGACATCTCCAAAAGTGCACATGCGCTGAAGACTGCAGGGCCATGGAACCAAGTTCATGGATCCCCGCGAGGCGGGTGGACCCGATGAAATTTACCACGAGATGACCTGACATGAATCATGTAGGATATATGCAGCAAACAAAAACACATTTCACATTTCCAGAGAGTGACAGTGACCCTGCATATTTTCATGCTTAATGCGTTTTCCAAAACATGGACCCCTCGCCGAATGAGGCATTTGCAGCCGTCAGATGTTCATACAACAGGAAGCCGGCGGACGTTCTCTGGATGCACTTTCAAGCTGTTTTGAACAAAGCTGATGTGTTTCCAGATGTTTGCCTCTTGTTTCGTCCAGATGCATGGCAGCATCATACCCTGGGATGGCTTATCGGATAATGGCTTGCAGGTTTAAGCCTCCCCGAATTTCTGGGCTTTCGCTGGGCGCAGGTGCTTATTTCTGATTGGTGCCAGTTTGTTTGAGAACTTGCTTCTTTGAGCTCCAGACAGGCTCACTGCTTGCGATTCCCTTCGCTGCCTCCAAAGCTTCAAGAAGTCGTAAGAGAGTCATCGCTACGACCTTAGTGGCACCCATGGCTTTATCAGCATTCTGTTCGGATACAGATTGGAATTGCAAAGCAGACAAACACACCTTCAGCCTGTTTCGCGTTGACATTTTTCAGGCAATCTTGAGTCATCAAGAGTCAAGACTATGGAAGTACATGCCAGTTTTAGTGTACTACAGCAGTTCTGCTTTCTTCCCAAACGTGGTTGAACATGTTGAAATATGTTGGAAGAGCACTAGCAGAAGGGTGTTTCATTGCCATTTACCGACTGCCTGACTTTCTCTTGGATCAGAGCACTGGTGCCGTCTGAGGTGAGAGTCGCTGTCGATGACAAAGTCAAGGCAGCTCCAAAGGAGGCTCCAAAGGAGGCCTCACACGACCTCCGGATCACAGCATCCAAAAGCCAAAGGCCGAAACACTCAATGCTCTTGGATTTCAACCGGCCAGGCAGATTCCAAAGGAAGAGGAATGGTGTGGGACCGAAAGGAATGGTCGGCTTTAAATTGACATTTCAAGAAGGGACCAAGAGATCGCCAGGACGATTCCTGGTTGAGCCGCCCAGGTGATTCCCATGACTCGAGTGGAAGGTCTAGAGGAAGTCAAGCTGGCCTTGAAGCTGGTCTAGGGCCAAGTCGGACAGTTTGAAGACATGATGGGGGCCAGGACTAACACCCCTACTGAGAGAACCATAATGCCTCTGTAAACTGGGAGTTCTGGCAGTTAGTAGCTTCAATGATCTATAAAGCCGCATCAGGGTCAATGCTGGTTTGGACTGCATGATTTCCTTGGATTTGAAGATTGCTCTCTCTCTTCTGGTACTGTACTTGTACCCAAGGCTTGCATTGATCCTTCCCTTGGAGGAGTAGGCTATGGGCAGACACTGTTGCCGTTGCACTGTACAGCACCTTGCTCAAAGCATGCCAACTCTCATCCAAAGTGGCAAGAAGACGCTGCAAGCTTGTCAACAGGAATTTCTGGCGGACACGGAACTGGGAAAACGCCCCATTCTAAGAAGTGGAGCAGTCTATTCACTCACTTCCTGTGGATGTGGAACATTCTGGTGGGCCTAAGGACCCTAGCCCGCTCTTTGCGCGGAGTGCTCCCAAAGATTGAGGCCGCATTGCTTTCAAAATTCAATGCCGCTACGCTACTGCAAATCACTTTGAATCGACAGCAAGGTACGTCATATTCATACTTCATTTATTTGTCCAGGTAGTGGAGAACTCCATTTGTAACTGTGATCCCAGCAAACCCTCCGAGTGCAAAGCTCAGCTGGAACAAACATGGAAGTTCTTGCTGGAGTCCAATGTGTTGGAGAGTTTCTTGAGCAAAGAGCACACTGATCTTATACAACGACATTGGAACACGTGGCAGTGCTCATGTTGATTGCCCACTTTGTCCAGACTTTCCGGCAAGATGATTGCTGAGGTGGGATGTTCTTAGCCGTGAGCGTATGGTCAAAGATGACAAGGCAATGCTCACTCAGCCAGTGTCTAAACTTTAGACTTTTTCTGAGGTTGGGTTCGCGCGCGAAAAGGGGCCCAATTTTATACCCAAAAATCGCGCACTAACCTAACCTCAAAAAAAGTTTTAAGTTTTTAAGCATGGACACCCACTGAGTAAGAGACACTCTTGAGCTGCTAGCATGCTTTTGCACACCAGCTACACACTTTGAGAGCCGCTACGCATGCTCAGATCCCAGCTGTTTTGATCGCGTCTTGATCTGCAGGGCAAAGTTAAGACAAAGGTCATCGATTGCCCCTTCATTGAATTGCCATGAGCTTGACTGGCACTAGATCCGGGATGGCAGACTTTGGTTCTGATGCTTTCAAACAGGGTTGAAAGGTTAGGCAGCTGCAGATGTTCAGCTGGCTCTCATAGAAGCAAGTTCCTGCAGGCAGATCAATAGAGTTCTAGATGAGCAGAAAAAAACCAGGGAGAGGACTCCAACCTGGACCTTGAAGGTTTGTTCCTGATACACCGTTGGCATTTGGCGGCCACTGATCCTCTTATCTCAGCCCTCTCGAGGCCTTTGGGTTGTACGGAAGACAGACTTGTTGGATCGTTGGATGTCCAGGCCCATCAGCGCTTCCTGCAGTTTTAGTGCTTCCTCTTACAATACTCTTGCAGCAACTTGCACATATTTTCGAAATGTCCTCCGTGTATTTTGCCGATGCTATGTGCACCGATTTGAAAGGACTCCATTCCACACTCTACAAATTGCAAATGCTACCGACCAATCATATCCACGTGTTGCTGACAGCTTACATTTCATGCTTGTGAGGCATCCATGGATGCAGGCCGACCAATTTTTGAACCTGGACTGCAGCTGCCCCAGACACCTTTCAGCTGTGGAGGGGCGTTGTGCTTTGGTGCTGGCTTGAGGCTTGCAAAGGCACATCGGGGTGTCTTGTACATCGACGATGTCAACTTGCTCCAGGACCTGTAGCCCAATTGAAGACACGGGTTGCGGCATCCAAGCAATGCTGGGCCGTTTTCCGAAAGAACGCTCCGCACTTGCTCAGTGAATTTGCGAGAAAGCCATTCCTTGCTGTCTCGGACGTCCCATGCCGTGGTGCGGACAGGATGATTTGGTCAGCTTGCTCTTGACAGCTGCAGCCTCTGCTCACTTTGCTGAGATCATTTGCAAGGATACCAACAAAACCTGTAGATTTTCATGAAGTGACTTCTGTTCTCGAATTACACTTAGCTGATAAAAGCACAATGCAGACATTTGGGATGATTGTGCGTCTCTCCAAGGCAGTTGAAAGTGGAGTGAACCGGGTGGAGCGAGAAGGGCTCTCGGTGGCGCTGCGCTCAGTGCAAATGACAAGCAGGATGAACCATGTGGTTGCCATAGCATGTCATATCTCAATAGGACAATGTGGTCACACTGTCCAGAGGACCTGAAATAAGTTTACGGGTGATTCTCTCCGGCTGTCTCTGACTGATAAGAAGCAAGCATGGTCCCGACTCTCGTTCCATTGTGTAGCGCGAGATATCGCGAGATAGTAGTATGGCTGCTAGAGTGGCTGCTGGAGTTCTCAGAGAGTGCACAAGGCTCACCCTTGCAGACCTCTAGTGATAGCAACTTGGAATCCAGAAGAAGGCGCACTGAACTCCGTTGAATGGCAGGTAGTTGAAATGCTATGCATAGTTGAAATATTGTTGAAATGCTATGTATTCTTTTCAAAGATGCAAAGATGCTGACGCATTGCAGGTCCTTTGCGGCCTCACCTGCTGGATCGCTTGGCAATCTCGCGTTGATCCCAGAAACACGAAGAGGGCAGTATCCTGAAAGGGGGAAGAAATGGGAACAAGGAAAGATCTGAAGCTCTTCATCCGTTTTTTGTCAAGGCTGAACACAGATGTGGCCACTGTCTACACTGACCTGGACGAGCGCGTCAGTGCTGCATTGTCCGCCATTGATTTTGCTGAAAGGCTCCAGATGAGTTTCTTCAACGAAGTCACATGGGTATGGGTCAAAATTGAAGACCAGGGGCACCAATGGGGACCACAGATTTAGTCTATGTATGTCTGTGTTTAGTATTACATAGATAGATTCTTGGGGTACCCAATTTTGACCCATACCCTCATGCTTTTCGATTGCAAGATGATTGCCACGCACAAAAGCCTTGGCAGGCCTGCGGCTTCTCTAGACGAAAGCGCTGCGGAGATCTCTGCAATGCAGTTGCGCTCTCAGAACACACAAGCGGTACAGTGCCGTACACTCTGCGCATGCTCTCACCGAGCAGTTTCAACATTTGGTTTGAGGACTCAACTTCTCTTCGCTCGGGAGTTTCTCAATGATGCCCGGTCTCTGAGAAGAATCGGTATTTCAACATGCATAGGCAGATTCTTGTTATAACAAGTTATATAATCCGAGTTATGCAGTGCTTATTCGCATTCAATGTCCCGACTCTTGCAAGGTCAAGATTACGGAAGAACAGTTTGGACGACTAGCAGAGGAAGCCAGTCGCGGTGGCTGCGAAGGCAGGACTGGCTGTGGACACTTCTTGGTTGACAGCTGGTTGACAGCTGGTTGACAGCTGTGACATGCTGTGGGCTGTGACCTGATCAAGGCCATCGTGGCGAGGTCTTTGCCGTCAAGATTGCCCGTGCTCATGCGGCGCTTCAAGGTCAGTGGTGATGACCAGCTAGTGTCGTTGTGGTTGAAACATGTTCCCTCCAAACCCCACGTTCGCCGCAACCAAATAACACACCCAAACAATTTCATGTACTTGTCAACAGAGGATGAATGAAAACACTGGCTATATGCAGCGATTTTGACTTTAGGTTTTCAGGATTTAGGGTTTAATTTAATTTAGAGTTTAGGGTTTTAGGGTTTTAGGACTAGGGTTTGTTATTTTGGAAAATTCAAAACGCTAGCCCTACGCAGGGATTTGAGCATGTCAAAGGATATAGCGAACATATTGAAGCAATGTAATGATTTTACCCAACTCCTTTGGCTGTGTCTACCTGAATAGGTCGGGATGTTTGCAACGCGGAAGACTTGAAGCAGGCAATCAAGCTCGCAATCCTGTCAGTGTCTGAGGGTCGCATCCTACTTTTGGACAGTTTTGGTGTCTAAAAAATCAACCATTAAACTCAACAGTAGACACTGAGGCCACGAATTCGAGTGCAGGAAGCGCAGATGCAAGAGGAGATAGAGGCGGCCCAATCCGAATCTGCAAATGGGTTCAAATGGGATATGCCTTGATATGGTGCTTTATGTACACAATCTTTGAGAGATCTTTTTAAGCCCTCCATCTGGATCATTTGGCTCGATGCAGCAGAATCCGAACAGATCCGAACAGAACTTCAAAAGAGAAGACTGACTTTCTAGGAAGAGGAGGAGCCACCTCCACCTCCACCTCCACCGCCTCAACCTGATCAAGATGATCCGGAGGATGACATGTTGTGTGCACGATGTGCCTCACATGTAGATTTCTGTGTCTACCTTGGCATCAGTGATTGTTGCTCACTTCCATCAACATTTGGCCTTGTCTCTGTGCTTACGATAGATACTGATAATCATTTAATATACTCTACCCATCTGTACCTAATCGATGTATTTGCTGCACATTGGCCGCTGGAGGAGATGGAACCTCCACCTGAGCAGGTTGGCAATGCTTTGTGAGTTGTGGACAGTGCATTCTGCTGGAATTGGATCCAGACTTTGCCAAATTTCTCCAGGATGAATTTGAGGAGGAAGAGCAGGAGGAAGAAGAAGAACCGGATGAAAGCGAAGATCAGGTTGGCTTTCTGCAGCATATGTGGCGAGTCCTAGATGGCAATTTGGGTTGAGTCTTTCAGTCTCTTGGGTCCCTATGGTACTTCTCAGACGACAGACCCATTCGGCAGTTTAACACGGTTCAACCATTTCATCCATTTCCAACAGATCAGCTGGTCCTGTCAGGAGGATCAAGATCCAGATGTCCCTGAGGAGTTCATGATTGACCCCGAAGGCTTGGATGTGGACGTAGTTACGTAGTTGGACCCTAACCCAATCTCCGGCCTTGACCTCCGGCCTTGACCTCCGGCCTTGACCTCCGGCCTTTCCGAAAACCAGGTGCTGTGGTCGACCCCGATCTGCTGAAATTTCAAAGTCAGCAGAAGAAGAGTGGCTTGGATCCCAGGCAATTGGTTTGCGATGGGAGCCGGCCTCGTGGTGTTGTCAGTGCTGTGCTTTGTATTTTTTGGTGTGTCATGATGCCAAAGGTCGAAGTGGCAAGGGGAACAAGATCTACTCCATGGATCGTGGGCGGTACGTGAAGGCTTGAGAGGGTAAACTGATATCTCTTTCAGCTTGCGAACTTATAGAGAAAGGGCTTTTCCAAGCATCCAAGCATTCTTCTGAGTTGGCAATATTGCCGTCAAGTGCTTCTACAAGTGCGAGGCAATGCTGCCCAAGGGTGGTGACACAAAGAGTGGAAAGATTGCGTTGGATGCCACGCTGCGAAATGTTGGGTGCTCACTCTCTGACAGTTCCCGCCTGGGTCAAGGACAACAATGACAACAATGGAATGAAATGGAGAGATTTGTTCAGAAGTAAAATGCCAACCTTCGTCCTGAGGCCGTGGTGTATCAAAAGATGAGGCGAGAAGAGGCAGCAAAGAAGTTGAAGCCAGAGGTTCGGTTTCTCTCTCCTGTTTATTTTCTTTATAAACCCTTGAGACTACACTTCCATTGCCTTTGAAGACAAGATTGTTTGGAAATGCTTGTTAATCAAATGGCTGAGTGTGTTTCAAGACACCTTGTGATTACCCTTTTGCTGCACTTCAAGTGCTTTCACCAGGAGCTCAGAAACGTCTACATCGAGCGAAGTGACATTTGGGTTAAAAAGATGGCCCGCAAGGCCTTTCACATCTTTCACCTGTTAATGTGATCAAATTCTGTCACAAGATGTAAGATGCCATAAAACTCATGAAACCCATTTATTTGCGTTTCCTGTTGTTGTGGAATTTGATGCTTTTGATTCCCGTCGAAAATAGTATCGGCTGTTTGCTTGGCAGGCGGGTGCCCTAGTGATTTTTGTTGTTGATGCCAGTGGTCTGGTGCCCAGTATCAAATTCACTGAGATCACAGCTTCATTTTGATCATTCTCCTCCTCCTAGCAACATATGAGATCATCAATCATGACGATGCTTTGCATGGTTTTGTACCATGCTGTTTTAGAGTTGCTTGAAGCAAACATCTCAGGCAAGTGATGTGCCAAGGTTCCATGGCATTGAACCGTATGCAGAACGCCAAGGGTGCAGTGCTGCGGCTCTTGGAGAACGCCTATCAGCAACGAGACCAGGTTGGGCCACTTGGTGGGCTGGTGTTCAATGAATATCAAGCAAAATCAACAAATAATGTAGGATACATTGTACAATGGCCTTGCACATGTATATAATTATATAATTATAAATATATCTAATTACTGCAACAGGAATCAGAAGCAATTGTCTCCCATCCCCAATCCTGCATGCTGGGCCGACTGGAGGTGGCGATGATTCCATGCCGAGGCATCTCTGCAGAGGCAGATGGCAGATATGCTGCAGTGAAGGATGGCATGGTGAACAGTAGCAGCGATGTCAATCTAGTTGGTTTATACTGCAATATTGGATGAATTTGGATAACATGGATTAATAATATGGTATGTAGATATTTGTATAATGTCAAGGGAAGGTCATCCTTGATTCTTTTAGTGCAGGTCTGTCAGGATGCATTCCATTCCATTTCCAGCTTCCAAACACATCTGGAGCAGGTTCTGGTGCAGCCAACGTCCTCGGTGGCGCGTGCCAGCGGCAGCATGAAGGCACGTTGATGCGTATGATTCATGAATGCCGCAGGATTTTACGTAGGACACTTGCGTCCTGTGACCGAAACCTCAAAGTCCTAGTGTCAGGTATTGCCTTGTGGTGGAGGAACACCCTTGGCCCACGCTCTCTCCCAGGTGTGTGATGTGCATTCACAATGCGATGGTTTGTGCATAGGTTTCGAGCTACGGCTTGCGTGACAAATATTTTGACAAAACAATGAGTGCAATACACAATCACACAGTCAAAGAGAAACACATTTCCGGCATCTCCAAACTCAGATCAACACTACCAGCTCCTGCTGGGAAAATCACGTTTGCTCCAGCGCGCAGGCCGTTCTCATCGGAACCAATGCAATGAAGAGTTCTGATGTTGGCCAGGCTGCGTCGAAGTACGTCGAAGTGCCGAAAATCTTTTGTTGTTATGGGGTCAAGTGGATTGCAAGACATGAATTCTTAGGCCTTAGGCCTTTCTGCGCGAAGGTTTGCGTTGTGGCCATTACAGATGGTCGTGCCAACGTCCCCCTGGCAGTCAGCGAGGGTGACCAAAGCGCCCTGGACTGACTCCACGGCTTCAATCTGCTTCCAGAAATTCATGATATCTTGCGACATCTTGCGATGTTTTGTTTTGCAGAACCCGGTAGTAAAGCAGTCAGCAATGTTCAATATCGCATACTGGTCCCTCTTGCTCGCACATCCCTCATCAGCTGGATGTTTCTACACGCAAAGTTGCTGCGGCGAGGATGAGAATGGGAAAATGAAGAAAGTGCCCAAAGAAGACCTTCAGGCGACTCTGAACTGCTCAATGTCGATACACATTGAGACAAGATGAGACAAATTTATTTACCAAATGATCACCATAGTTCGTGCTTGTTGAACTTGCTGTAAAGCAACTCTGGGCAGGAAGAGTGCTACATTCTTGCTGACAAGATGAGAGCCTTGGGTCTCTCAGCAAAACACGCGTTGTTTACTTTGTTGTCGTCCGATATTTTGCTTTTGTCACGATATGGGCAGTGCAAGACGCGCCATTCCTGCGAATTGAGAACACGAGGATTTTGCTGAACCTGATGAGACAGACATCAGTGGTCCTGATCCCTAAGGTTTCAAGTTTCTGCTCATTGACACTGAAAACAAATATGTCTCTTCTGGAGTTGCGAAGACTCTGGTGGATCGAGCTCAGGGGCGGTGCCTTGTTTGCGGATAGTAAGCTGGTGAGCTTGAAATTGGAACTTTGGTTGATTTGCCCTTGTGTGCCTAATGAATGCAACAACTGAGGTATTACTACCTGCCACGTGCCGATGATGTTGCTATTGTCGCCTGTCCCAGCTTTTGTCGCGCGTGGTAGAGATAAAAGTCAAGGGTATTTGCTTCTGTGTTCTTACCTTGGTGGTGCACATCTTGTAACCGCAAGACTTGACGCTCCCGTCCTGAAGCATACACATTGAGTGGACATGATAGTATGGCTTGATCCCTGAGAATCATATGAACGTGGCAGCAAAAGGAGCAGATCTTTGGGAAAGACATGTAGGGATGATGAAGTCTAACACCAAGGCCGGCATTGCTGGCGATGCAATCAACGAGCTCCGCGCGAAGTAGCGCTATTTTTGAAAAAACACGCTTGCCTTGCCTCATGATCACCATTCAAGCAGAACACGGCTTTCCTTGGTTTGTATCATGAAGCCTTTCGATGATTGCTTGTGATTCTGATGGCCTTTTTTACGGATATTTGTTTTCTACAAGCCGTGTCCGACTCGAAGCCGGCAGTATTTCTTACAGGCCAGGTTACCACCAGGCTTCTTTGCTCACGCAACATCTTGCAACAACCGATTTAGATCAACCTGATCGGCAAACAAATTGGCAAGATTTGTGTACAACCTTTGCAATCAATATCAATCGATATTGAAGAAAAACTTCTTGGAGACATGTTGAGCAGGAAGAATGCACAACAAGATGGATCTTGAACAGACAGCTCATATTACCAGAAGATGCAACCGATGTTCAGCAATGCTCTACGAAAGCTTTCAGCCAGAAACTCAGCCTTGGGGTTTGGAGCTTTATCGACGCGGGATTTGGGGACTTCGAGCGACAATCAGATGTGAACCAGTCAAGCTGGCGATGAAGGGTTCTCAACAAGCAGTACTTGGACCACTCATGACCACTCTCAGCTACAGTAATTTTCTCCGAAATGATGGGGTTCTGAAACTTCCAGCACTACCTGCCTTTACAGTTGACAGATGATTGTTGTAGAGACTCCACTGCCTTTGCAGTTTCCAACGCCTCAGGTTAGTGTGCATCGACCGTAGAGAGGACATGCAAGCCATCAGACCCAGGAGCCAGTCCAGTCTGCCCGCATCCAGCGTGGACTGTGCACAATGCGCTCCTCCTGACAAGTTGCGTTTGAAAACCTTTCATATTTTTGTTGATACAAAACAGTATGTGATGCAGCGATGCATATTACTTCATGATTCAAAATTTCGATTTTTCAGCCATTTTGATGGACATGGGCCAATGACATCCAATGACTGCATGAAGGACCGGCCGAGCCATCAGGAGGGCGGACAGATCTTGAGTCAGGCTGGTGTGATATGACTATGATATGACCCGCACCATATGGCGTTGGGACGTTGGGGCCAAAATCGGAATTGGCAATCACGTTCACTTCCGTTTCCTGTGGCAGATTATGCAATGCCAAGATGTCAGAGAACTTGCTGACTTGTGCGACTGCTTCTTGCTACTCCCTGAGACTTTATCTGGACACTTGTTTGAAAACTAGACATTTGTTGCCATTGACGTAGAATCAGAAACAGGGTCGAATTTTACACAAGAAACCTCTTTGAGGGAGGCATATTCATGCTGAGAAGCACTTATGAATCACCAGAGACAGATCTCAACCTCTGAGGCCTTTCTTCGACTCAACTAATGTGGTCATTCACCTCAGCGGTTGCAGATTTTGCCAAGAACACTGATTTTCCCTCATTCTGAAGCCTGGTAGGATAGCGACTGCGTTTGACGAGGCCTTTGCGCTCTACAGGTTTGCAAAGCTGCAGACGGGCAAAAACCCAGATGCCATGGTCTCAGCTAGAGGCTGTGAAGATGCTATCCAGCTATCCAGCAATGAGCTATCCTAGATTTGATGGATTTGATGTTTGTGTCAGACACAAGTTGAGGATTTGCCGCACGCAACCTTCTCTTCTGTACTCGAGAGAGCGGTGAAGACCTTATGCTGCAGAAGGTCACGATTGGGTAACTCAGTAGACATCAACCAGAAGTATCCAGAAGTGTGATTGCGATATATTGCGATTACTCCTGTTGGCCCAAACCAGTCTCTTTTTGCCGAAGAAGCTCAGTTCACCTTGCGGAGCTCACTGGTCCTGTTCAAGTTGCGCTTGAGACCCCTCCCAGGCGAGCGACATCAAAAATGACTACTTCAACCCAAAGTGCCTAGTCGAAAGCTAAGGAAAGCATAGGAAAGCAAAGTACATCTGAAGACTAAGATTACATAAGATTACATAAGATTACTAAGTAGTCCATAGTAGTCCTACACAGTCCTGCTTTGAAGCGCTGTGTGCTCTGAGGCCAACAGCAGCTGAGCGCTAGCGACGTTGCTTTGGAATGACAAGCCAGCGAGGATCTGAGGATGGCGCAACTTGTGGCTTGGGCCTGGCACATCGTTACATCATGAACCGTTTCCAGTGACAGGCGGTGTCACTCATATTTTGGAGGTCAGAATTGCAGGTGTTTAAGGAACATGGCCAGTTTGAGCAGCGCCTGTCATGCAACTCGTTGTGAGGTCATGCAGATCGTATCACTGCGAGCTCGCTCTCGCTTGGTCGAACACCCGGTCCAAATGTGACACTGACAGAAACAACATGAAACAACCAAGCTGATCAGCTAATCAGCTGAGCAAGTGTGTAGTGATCATTGGTGATCAGATCAAGCAGCTGGGCATTAGCGCCTTTCGAGATCCTCAGGTTGCATTCAGGCCTTAAGAGATTTCCAATACTGTTTGGACCTTCAGGCCTGCGTTCTCAAGCTTTCAAGAAATGCGAAGGTGGCTGGTGTAGAATGTGTATTGGAGTGTCTTTGCGTACTGCAAATGTTGCCTCCTGCAGGGCATTGCACCATTTCGAGAGACCACTCTTGGAAGCGGCTTCTGCTCGCAGGCGACATGGATTGGACAGGATGGGAGGTTTGCCAACTTGAAATGTCACTGCTCAAGTCCCGAACGAACACGGGCAGGTTGGCTGAATCCGGTGAGTACTCTCCACAACACCTGGCAAACATAGCGCAGTCCTCCACTATCAGCTAGCTCTACAACGCGTCAATGTTTGAAGCAATAGCCGCGCGCTGGAAACTGGCAGTGGACATCAGAGATCCTGCATGTGAATCATTCATGCCAAGGTATTCCAAGTTTTTCAGTGAAACGTTTGCGTGTGATATCTGATGACAGCTCTTGCAAACACATTTGATTGAGGCCGCAGCCAGTATGCTGAAGGCATCGGAATTCCAACCCCAGGCGGCAATTTCCGGGGCATTTGCATTTAAATCATGTGAGCTTGCAAAACATAATCCACAGTGGTTGATATGTTGCTATCGCATGGTCTATTGCAGAGTTGCAACGAGAAAATAAAATAGAGAAGCCTCTGCCCCGGAAGGAAGCTGCAAACATGGTGTGGGAACACGCCGTGCGGTGCTTGCTCAAGTAGCATGCAAAAGCCTAGCCACCAGTAGAGTCTGACGGATAGGTTCATTGCTGTTGGTGTGCTTGTGGCTGGAAACGACAACGACCACAAGGTTCTTTCAGGACCACAGATCCATGTGAGGTTTTGCAACTCTACAGTGACGAACTATTTGAAGTCCTGGCACAACGAGGAGTAAGTATCTTATTTTGGATGCTTTGGGGACGGTTTATTCAGTTCATTCAATTCGTGATTGACCAGCTTGTCCGACCTACAAAGGTCAATCATGTTGATTGCGAGCCACAGCACCTCGCCAACATTGCATGGAGCTGTCAGTTGCTGAGACATCCTGAACAGCCAGCATCAGCAAGTCCAAAAACACATTGGATTCTGTTGGATTCTGTTGGACTGGGAAATGCTGGCAGCTGAGGTGCCGAAGTCAGCTATACTTGGCGACCCTGGCAGAAGTTTGGGTCGGCGCCAGGGGTCAGCTGGAGCTGAGATCCCTGGCCAGGTCTCCTTTGGTGGACATGGCTTCAGCAGCGATGGCCAAGCTGGAAGAGTTTGGATCCAAGGAGCGGGGGCTTCGCCATAGCTGGAAGCTCTCCAAAGCTTGAGACTTGAAAAAAGTCAAAAACGGCTTGGCCACTTTGAGATGGAGATTTTGGCAGTTTCTTGAACAAGTTGCTGGAGTGAGTTGGATTTCAGTTACGATTTGTGGCGGATGATGTGCTCTCTTTTGACTCGATCGTTGATGCGTGAGGCAGTGCACTAAATCCGCAAAAGTCGATGGCAATATCGGTGTCAAAAATCTGTCCTCTAGTGAAGATGTCCACCATGTGAACGTGTTGTATTTCTGTCCAAATTTGCCAGGAGCTGGGACACATCCTCTGATCTTTGTCTCGGACAGTGCCTGAGGATCTCTGAAGTGTGCTGCATCTTTGGAGCTTGAAGACAAGACATGGCCACGCTTTCTTTGGAGCTTTGCTCGCAATACTCGTAAGATTGTGTAGAATGTCCACCCAACGTACTACTTCAGGTCTTGTTGACAGAGGCAACAATCCCTTCTTGGCTCTTTGCGGATGCAAAAGTAATTCATGCATTGCTCACTCTTTTCCGCCAGCCTTTGGAACTGAATTGGACATAGTATTGTCAGCACATGTTTCATTTTTGATCCCTGGGTCTGCAGAGGTTAGGCGGGCCAAGAGTGGACTTTCCCTCAGTATTCCTGACTGATCAATGAATCAAAGCCACGCAGAGGGAGCCTTTCAGCTTTGAAGTGGAGTGAATAGCATCTGAGGCATGGCCACTCTTCACAGCTGCAGACAGGCGAGTCAAAGAAACATAAAGAAACAACAAGAAACCATCCTTTGCAGGGTAGCAACGCAATAGCAACCTCTTCATGCTTCTGTTAAATCGTGGCAAGGCAGAACCCCCAAGAAACCTACACGACTGAATCATATGCGGCCAGGAAAAGGCTGGATGTGGGCAAGCAAAGTTCTCAGACTAAAAAAATTGTCATCAAAGGAGCCTGGATGAGATTCTGTGACGTAGATCGAGCTGTGCACTTTGGATGATGTTGGAGTGTAAGTTGCACGGATGATGTTGGAGCGTTATCGTCAGATGCAATGACTTGAGGTCTGGCGTCAGTGCAATGCTGAGCAACAGTGAACGTCACAAGATCCCATCGAGACGCTCACTGGCCGACGAGTCAGGGATCCAAGTTGCATCACCAGATCCAGGAATGATCAAAGCATTCTGATGTATTTTAGTATATTTTGATGTATTTTGTCGATTCTGACTTTTTTATACTTTTTTTGGAATGGCAAATGGCCCTGGGCCGTACTGGACCGCTGAGGTTGCGGCTGCTCCTGCGATCTCGTGGAGATGTTCGTCCTTTTTTCGTAGTGAGCACCTGAGCCGAGTCTTTGTGGCACGGTTTTGTGCAGGTTTGACCAGCTCGTGCCATCAAATAGATGAAGGATTGATTATGATACACCATTTTTTTCCCAATCGATGGATCCTTTGGACACCGGAAAAGCACAGAGTTTGGAATTCCAATAGGGAGCATGGTGAGATGGTCCGGTAGGCAGCAGCTGCGGCTCGTGCAGCTGAAGCTGGAGATGTCCGAAAAGCTCTGTTTGATCCTCAGAGAGGCACGTGATACAAAAAACGACGATGCGATGCGGTGGATGTTTGGTGGGAGTTGGAAGCGCTGTCCCAAGGCATTTGCTGGAATCCATAGCAACTTGGAGAATGATTGGGAGAGGGAAGTGGACGGTATACGGCAATAAATCTATTTACCCTTTGAATGAACATTGTAATTGTAACATATTGTAACATATTGTAACATATTGTAATATATTGTAACATATTGTAACTGGCATCTGAATGCAGCGACTACCACAATTTTAAGGCGGTCCTATCCACTTCCCTAGAACCAAATTTGATGAAACCATGAAATCCATTCAAATCCCGACAAAGCATCTTATTTTAGCACCCAACCCCAGGACAGATTCAGAGCTTTTGGCAATCCGTGCCTACAAATAGCATCAAGTAGCACTCACACTGCCGCTCAACTTGGCCAACGTGGCAGCCGCTTCGAAACCTCAAATCTGACTGTCCTCTCCGAGGAGGGGTAGGACATTCCATTGGCGGACCAGCTGCGCAGGCGAGTGGAATGCGGTTCCAGCGATTTCAAATGGATTAAGTTAGGATTTGAGTGGCTGAAGCGGCCAAAGCATGCTGAAGGAATCTGAAGGATATTGAAAGATGTTGAAGGTGAGTTTAGCTTGAACACTTTTGATCATTTTTGAATATTTTTGATCGACATTTGTTCAACGCTGTCGTCCCTGACGCCAAGGGCGTGTTCCAGTGAACCCACTTGCAAGAAAGCCACTGGATTTCCCAGATCCTCAGTCGAATTGGCTGAAGATGAATTTTCACCCCGATCAGCCTTCGGCGAAAAAGAGCATTAGTTTCGAGCATGGACTTGCAGCAAACAGCATTTGTTGTCAACAAGGGAAGATGTATGTGCAAAAACTTGATGGCCTGTGCCCTTGCAGCACCTGAGGCTTTGATGAAGTACTTTGTTTTTACAACGCTCGCCAAACCTAATGGAAAAACCATGGCAATTCAGGTACATACATATGCCTGCTGCTTCAAGCCAGCTGAAGTCCTTGAACTGAAGAACCTTTGCGCTGTTCCCAATTCGCGCAACTTGCAAAGATGTCCAACAACTTCGTTATTAGTGCCGCTTGGGTGCTTGGCCATGGACTAGCCAGTATTGAGTGACGAGAAGAGGTCTATCATGGTCAGCAACTCAGCCCACCAGAGGCCAAGGCAACAATTTTGCAAATCTGATTTTGAAGCAATACTAGAATATGCTAGAGCTGCTACCCCTCAAAATCATCCAGAACCTAGTGAGCAAACTGCTGGACCTTGGAGCTTTGAACTCAGGTGCTGCGTGCCGCGCATGCCGTGCTGCAAACGGTTCCGCCTCCGAAGCTAGTTTTGAGCTTGGACACCATTGTTGATACTTTCCGTAATTTACGCAAGTTTGAATTTTTAGTTGGTATTTTCATGTATTTTGCAGGGTGATGGAGCTGTTTTGCTCTAAGGGCAGCTTCGATGCGGTCGTGCTAGGGTGCGACACGGGCGTGGAAACGTCATGATAGGGCTGTGTGGCAGGTAGCGCACTTGATAGGGCTGTGTGGCAGGTAGCATAACAAAACTGTTTTCTGCCCAATTTTGCCTCTTGGCTTTGATAGGTTGTTTTCGGTTTCGCAAACTCTGCTGTTGAGAAGCTTCGTGAATATGTCTAGCAATTAGGCAATTAGTCTAGCAAAAAGCTTTCTTGACAGGCCTACAGACGCCCTGTAACAAGCTGCACATCGCTCTTGCAATGTCACCAGTTTACCAGTTGGTTGAAACATGGCTACAATACGTGGCAACCTGTGTTTGATCCAGTTTGCCGCTGGCAGGTCTGGAGTATCAACCGCTGTCCCGCAGCTTTCACACATTCTGCAGGGCCAGTGTGAAAGTGCCGGGCTCCAAGAGTGATGCTGAAGCAGAAGGGAGAGTATGCATGGAGTATGGGTATGTATGGGCGGAGAAATGTGAGCATATCTGATATGATAGTCATTGATAGTCTATCTGTTCAACAAAGATGGGAATCCTTTTGCAATTCTGGTCCAAGGCGACAGCGATTCGGAAATCTGACGGAATGACAGTTTGCGAGGACTGAACTCACATTCCTTTGGCTTTGCTTGTCATTTTGTGACGTCGAAAAAAGAATGGAATGACATGTCAAATGGGGAGTTGGTAGCAACGGATCCCAAAGAAAGCTTCAGGTCCACAAGTTTGAAAAAGCGCTTCAGATCTTGTTTTGCCAGAATTTAGACAGAATCACGGTCGCTCAAATCTTTACGGTTCCTTCCTTGTCCTACGATATTTCAATGCGCTGAGTCTTGTAGGCAGACAAGTCTGCGACTTAGACGAGGGACACAAGTTACAAGTTTGATGTGCGAGGAAGCCTATCAGAATCCAACTTCCAAGAATCGACGTTTGAACGTGTCGCTGCTTGTGCGATACAGCCCTCCTGATGGGAGTCGGGTACTGCCGTCTTGCTTCCTTGACTCATGGACGAGAAAAACGAAAGCTTCTGTCCAACACAACAGGTTCGCCATGTGATGGTGGATGCAGGGAAGACTCTCCGCCAGGCTGGGAAGTGTGCATTGGGGGTAAAGGCACTGTAGACTGTATATATCTGTATACACAGTACTGTAGATCCGATATTGCAGCCTCTGATATCGACTGATGTCGACTGATATTGTTTGCGCAGGCAGCCCTGCAAACACTGCCAAAGTTCGGAGTGAGCAACATTGATGCTCTCCTTGTGACGCATGGCCACGCTGATGCCATGCTTGGCATGGATGACTTGCGGGACTTGCAGGCAAGGTTTGCGGAGAGCTGTGAGCTTAAACTCTTCGTGTTCAGCAACACCTAATGTTGGTTGAATGGATACGGTACGGTAGCAATTGAAATCTCATTGGATTGCTATAAGCAAACCTGCTTCTATTTATTTGGGATCTGTTCTGCATGGTTAACAAAGTGATCTTCGTGTGAATGCGAATACCCTAAATTGAAGCCTTGCAGGTGATCGAAAAGGTCCATTCCGATGGACAACACATCGGATATCGCCTGGCGGGAGGGGTCCCCTGCCCTGATGGACATTCATCAAACTGTGCCTGCAGCAACCCAATATGCGCATGTAAGTTGGCTTCAGATGGTACACTGTATACTGTATACAGACGTGTTTGCAGAAATACAAACGATCCCAAGTTTCCATTTTAGCATTTGGGAGTCTTGTGTTTGATGCTGGAGATCCTTGCAACTTTTTAATTCACTGTAAGCCTAGGCTGGTCCAATGCAAATCATCTCGAACAAGGTCACTCTTGACAGAGTCTGAATCCAAGAGACACGTCGCATTGCATGAAATTATTTCGACTCAACCTTGCATGATGTAGGCATTCTGCTACAGTTTTCTATTCATGCAGTGCATGCGGTGCGGCATCTTCTGCGAAGCACCCCCGCACTTTTGAGATCCTGCTGTCTCTTAGGTTCGTGAAGCTTTTCCCTACCTCTATGCACAAGCAGACTTTGTGGAGCCGGGGGTTCTTCGACGCCGAATTGCATACATTGAGTTTGCGGAGGTGGCTGCAAGGGAGATTCTGTGAGTGTGTGACATATTTGGCTACAGAAAACCTTCATCCAGTGCCATGCAAAGTCAAAGCAGGTCTGGATTCTGAACTCACAAATTCAAGTTGCTGAGCTCACCACTGTTCTATGCATTGGAAGGTCTCCGACGATGAGACTATGGAACTTGTGGATGGTCTGCCGCTTCGTGTCTTTCCTGCAGCTGCCTGAGTTTCCAGGAAAGTCACCGAAAGTATGGTTTCCGCCATAGTAAGAGGCCAACATTCACATTTGATGTTGCAGTGCGTGTTGCATGATGCCTAAGGTGTGGCATGGAGGTACCTACGTCTCTTTGGGCTTTGCATTTGGGGGTCGGCTGAAAGGTGGCTACCCTCTAGCTCAGACCTCAGCAGAAAGAGTCACACTCGACAAGCGTTCAAGCGCACTCGAATTGTATTTCAGAATGTTGATGAATATTGTAGATTCCAATGTGAGCCGCACCGGCAAAGAGGCTGAGTACGAGAGTGCCAATGAGGGGGGCGACATCGCACAGGAATAGCGAAGAAATACCAGATATATCGGTATATGAAATTCCAAGTTGAAACGATGGAAGGCAGAGCATGGCAGAGTCACTTGCGATGAGTTTGAGGTGTACATTTCGGACATCTCGGCTGTGCCGCCGGAGACTATGACTTTCTTGGAAGAAGCTGCTGCCGCGGGCATTGATCTCTTCATGGTGGATGCGCTGTCTCGAAATGGCCATCCAACGCACATGTCTTTGGACGAAGCGATTGGCTTGGTCCGCAAACTTCGACCCGCAAGGAGGGGGGGCATGGCATGGGTGCAAGTCCTTGGAGTTGTTCAAGGGCTCAGGCATCGCATCATGTATTGCGAAAGTAGTGTAGTGGGTCTATTTATCAGAGGTTCTGATGTTTTTTCTGAGAAGCTCTGACTGACATTCATTTCATTCTTTGACAGGTGATCCTTTGGTGCATCTGTATCATTTGTCAAGTTGGCAGACATGGCATAACTTGGCCAAGTTCACAGACGCTGCTTAGGAGGTATTCTTGTCTTGGACGTAGGCAATAGGCTTTTTATTTTTATTGCAAATCCTCCGGATTTAATCTTATTTACCGATACTTTCGCAACTCCTTGTGGAAAGGAAATCGCTAACATGCACCCAATACCCACCATCATGTTCGCTAGGGCCCTGCTTGTTGGCATGGATTCCTGTGCAATTGGAGATCATGACGAGGCAGAACGTCGTTCGGAATTTGCGTTCATCCGTTTGTAAGTTTTCGTTTAAAAGTTGGCAGAGATGTACATTGCAAGAGGATTTAATCCTGGAGGATTTGAGTTTTTCTTTTTATTATTATTTTATCTTTAAGTATTTTGTAATCATGTTCAATCAGAAGGCATATCACCGCCACAAGGCAAGTATTTCCTTGGGCAGTTCTTGCCAGGTCAACGAGGAGTTACGGGCGCTGCGAAGTGAAGGCCCCTCACCAAAATCATTTCCAACGGCCTATGTCAGATTGAGTTTCTGCCTTTTAATATCTATCCAATCATATCTAATCATCAAACATCATATACCATACATAATCATACATCATATATAATCATATATCGACATATTACACATATACATCTATAGATAGTAGCAGATCTATGTTTCATTCTGTTTCCAGAACTCTGCTCTTAAGGTTTGGATGTGCAGCTTGCCTTTGACGGCCAGCAACTGCCCGAGTTTCCTGCTAGGCGTGCTTGATCGGTTCATGGCTGGAATGTCACCTCCACGGACGACGCATTAATTTTTGGTGTGTTACCTTGACACTGGGCTATCGAGATTCCTTCGCTTTGCAACGCAGGGAAGATTTAGCTGCTGATGCTGAAACCCCGGATGCGAAACGCGTCCGCCTTGACAAATCGCTTTTGTAGCCAAAAAAATACGTTTGTTTGGCTATTTCGTAATTATAAACTATTTATATATAATATATCAATATATATAGGCAAAGTCTGCACCGCGCTTACATGGATATATACCTCTTAAATACCATATCCCGCGTAGGCTACCTTATGCAATGGCGTGGGCTCAGCGTAAATAAATATATAAATACCAATTATAAAAAAACTGCATGCAACATATAATATATAATTCAATTAATTAATATAGATTATATTTATAATATAAGGAATATTAAACATATTGATATTTAAATCCTATAAACTATGACATTTTTTTAAAGGTTTGATGTATGGCATTTTTTTTTCAATAATTTATATTTTTCTAATATATATATATATATTGATGTTTATTTTTCTAATAAGTTTAATTCATCCATGAAATATCTATTTTTATATATTACTGTAGGCTATTTTGAATATACCAGTAATACTGCACAAGGCCGTGGCAGAAGTTTCAAAGATAGGAAACCTATAGGAGAAGTTGGTTGTTTTGAATCATGGATGGCAGAGCGAACCCACTGATGGACGGACAAGTGGTTGGAGGCAGTGCAGTGTAGTTGTAATGTAGTGTAGTTGTAGTTGTGGTTGTAGTTGTAGATGTAGATGTAGTTGTGGTCGTAATTGTAGTTGCAATGTAGTTGTAGTTGTAATTGTAGTTGTAGTTGCAGCGCGGTGCAGTGTAGTGTAGCGTAGTTGTAGTGGTTATTGTGGTTGTCGTTGTAGTTGTTGTAGTTGTTGTAGTTGTTGTAGTTGTTGTAGTTGTTGTAGTTGTTGTAGTTGTTGTAGTTGTTGTAGTTATTGTAGTGGTTATTGTGGTTGCCGTTGTAGGTGTTGTAGGTGTTGTAGTTGTTGTAGTTGTTGTAGTTGTTGTAGTTGTTGTAGTTGTTGTTGTTGTTGCTGTTGTTGTTGTTGTTGTCGTTGTTGTTGTTGTTTTTGTTGTTGTTGTTGTAGTTGTAGTAGTAGTAGTAGTAGTAGTAGTAGTAGTAGTTGTAGTTGTAGTTGTAGTTGTGGTTGTGGTTGTTGTTGTTGTAGTTGTTGTAGTTGTAGTAGTAGTAGTAGTTGTTGTTGTTGTTGTTGTTGTTTAGTTGTTTAGTTGTTTAGTTGTTTAGTTGTTTAGTTGTTGTAGTTGTTGTAGTTGTAGTAGTAGTTATTGTATTGTTGTAGTTGTTGCAGTTGTTGTGGTTGTAGTTGTTGTAGTTGTTGTAGTTGTTGTTTGTAGTTGTTGTAGTTGTAATTGTTATAGTTGTTATTTGTAGTTGTTATAGTGGTTGCAATTGTTGTAATTGTTGCTTGCAGTTGTTGCAGTTGTTGTAGTAGTTGTAGTTGTTGTAGTAATTGTAATTTTTGTAGTTGTTGTAATTGTTGTAGCAATAATAATTGTAGTAATTGTAGTTGTTGTGATGTTTGTAGTAGTTGCAATTATTGTAGTAGTTGTAGTTGTTGTTATAAATATAATTTTATATTTTTGTAGTTATTGTAATTTTTATAATTCTTATAATTATTATAATTATAATGATTTTATTATATAATATGAATATTTGATAAATTTATATTTTATTTTTGAATATTATTGGAATTAATTTGGGAAAGATTTATTTATATATAAATTATATTTTGATTTTAAAATATAAATAAATTCTAATTTTATGGTAATAAATATAAACTATATATATATGTGGTATGGTTAAAATTCTGCTATACTAATTTATATATTGAGGGCTTATTGGTGTCTGGAAAATATTTAATATACTGTGTAGCGATAGGGCCTTCCTAAAAACGACGCCTATAATTGTGTAGAATACCCAGATCTTAATTTATTTGACGTAAAATTACCTAGATATAAGAGACGAAATTAGCGATACCCTTAGCGATACCTTAGCGATATCTTTTTGTCTAAACAAATGCCCTAGACCACTAATAGATCTTTTCTTCTTTTTTTTTCTTCAGCCTCTCCCCCTTTCTTTTCTTTTCCTGTCCTTTTCTTTCTTCTTTTCCATTCTTCTTCATTTGATTTTCCGGAATGAAAGATATTGCTTCTTCTTGCTTTTACTTTCTTTCCTTTTCCCTTCCTTTTTCTTTCTTTTTCCGTTCCTTTTCCTTTTCTTTTTCTTTTCCGTTCCTCTTCCTTTCCTCGTCCTTTCCCCCTATACGTTCCTTTTCCATTCTTCTTTTTTGCCCTTCCGTTTCTTTGCCTTTTCCTTACCTTTGCCTTTCTTCTTCCTTTCTTTTTCCATTCCTTTTCTTTTCCTTTCCATTTCCTTTTATTTTCCTTTTCCATTCCTCTTTATTTTTCTTTTTTATTTCCTTTTCCGTTCCTCTTCTCTTCCTCTTTTTCACAAAACCATGATTAGCGATAGGGCCCCTCCTAAAAGCGATACCATTTTTTTTTGAACCAAATGAAGAACAAGAATTTTGGCAATACTCCATATATATTAATATATATGATGAAAAATAAATAAATATTTTAAATTTGATATATATTAATATAATTTAAAATTATATTATATATATTTTTTATTTTATTTATTTTATTTTTTTTTAAAAAATATAATTAATATATTTAATTAATATATATTCTAATAATATATATCTATATATATTTTTTTTAAATAATAAAATAAATTAGATTAATTTATATTTAAAGGAACTAACTAATTAATATCATTTAAATTAAATAATATAAACAATTTAATTAATTAAAATTATAATTATTGATCATTAATTTATTTAATTTCTATATATTTTGGTTATATTTAAGATAATTCTTTAAATACTATTATATATTTATATTCCAAAAAAATTAATAAGAGAGATGAATACTTCTAACCAGAAAATAACCGACAAAAATATCTTTTTAGGACCAATATTTATCTATTTCTAACTAAATATATAATCAATATTCTTATAAATATTAATTTCTAATAATATTTTCTTCTTTTTGGAATCTTAATTATTCCAAATTAAATTATATTTCTAATATATGAAAACATATCGATCTAAACAGGAATAAAATTAATTTATATATGGGAAATATTCCGATTCAGAAGGATCCCTTTAAAAGAATAGGAATCCTTTATCAATAATTGATTGGGTCTCTTTGAAATGGATGAAAAAAAAAAAAAAACTTTTATTATTTATATAATAATCCCCTTCAAAGAAAATGATAAATAAATATTCCAAGCTTCCATAAAAAATATATAATAATTTATTAAATATATATATATATATTTAAAAAATCAAATTCTAAATACTATATATACCTTTCATAGATATCTGGTATTCCTTTAAGAAAGATCTCCTTCTATAGTGAAATTATAATTTTTCTCAATGAATCTATTATTCCTCTCAGAATATATTACATACCTTTATATATAATTCCCTAGATAAGAATATGCTATTGCTAAAAGGAAATATAACTTATCTATTAGAAAGGAGAATCCTTCACTAAAATAAAATTATAATAAAATATCCTGAAATAGTAAAAATGGCAATTCTATTTCGAAAAATGATATATTATAATATATATATATAAATTTAATTCATTTCAAATATATAATATTATTATATATTTATTCAAAACATAATAATTTATTCTCTTCAAATCTAATAATATATATAAATTAAGCCAAAATACCAATTCCCATCTATTTCAAATTTTTTATTAAAAAATTCTTAGCTAATCATTACAAATTCAATATCTAAAATAAATATCCCCTATCCCAATTCAAAAATATCAAAATAAATAAAAATAAAAAAAATCATACAATATATCAATATAATTTAATTTTTTAATTTTAATTTTCTAAAATTAAAATAAAATTTATATACAAAATTTCAATATCAATATACTTAAAAAAAATAAATACCCAAAATAAAAAAATAAATATTCTTAAATAATACTATAATTTATATAAATCATATATATATATATAGCATTTTTTTTTAAAATAATAAATATTTAATATATATGCTTAAAAATATCTATACTATTTTCCTACATATATAATTTTATATTTATTTTCATTAATTATACATTCTAATAAAAATAATTATATATTAAATAAATTTATATGTTTCATCTTATATATTAAATAAATCTATATTTTTCATTTTATATTTAGATATAATAAAATATATTAAAAAATATCTACATAAATTATTTAATTAAATAAATCCAAACAAAAAAAATATTCAATAAATATATAATTTTTAATAAATATATTAAATTCAATTTTATAAATTTAAAATTAGAGAATTTAAATATTAAATACATAATATTAATAAAAATATTAAAAATTAGTAAATTAATATAATTATAAAAATATTTTTCATTATATTAATATCTATTTTCTCTCTAAATCCTTTTCCTATATATTTATAAAAACATGCACGCCGTTCTGGCCTGAAGTAAATTTTGAAGTAAAAAACCAAAAACCATCTTAGGCTCGGAGCACTTTTGGAAGTTGAGATGTGGAAAAAGTGCACACCATTGTGGCGCGAAGCACATTTCCAAAGTCAAAGTGTGCAAAACGCCTCAGCTTCGGATCACTTTTAGCAATTGAGATGTGGAAGAAGTGCACGGCGCTGTGGCGCGAAGCACATTTCCAAAGTCAAAGTGTGCAAAGCACCTCAGCGTCGGAGCGCTTTTGGAAGTTGAGATGTCGAAAAAGTGCACGCCGTTGTGGCGCGAAGCACATTTCCAAAGTCAAAGTGTGCAAAGCACCTCAGCGTCGGACCACTTTTGGAAGTTGAGATGTCGAAAAAGTGCACGCCGTTGTGGCGCAAAGCACATTTTGAAGTCAAAGATGTTGAAAACTGAGGGTCCCGGACCACTTTTTGAGGTTTGGATGTGGTTTCGCGAGGCAGGTGCAAGGGATTGTGCACCTTGTCAAAAGTGAGCTAAACGGGTGGGTTTTGTTGCATTTTCAAAAACGATGGCAGGCGTGGGACGTTTGAAGAGGATCCGCAAAGATGCATTTTGCATGGCAGGCGCAGTACAAGATACATTTCTAGCAGATCAGATATGTTAAAATACACTACGCTACACCACACTACATTACACTACATTGCAACTACCACTACAAGTCACTACATGTCACTACACTACACTACAACTACAATTACACTACACCACACCACACTACGCTACGCTACGCTACACTTCGCTACACTACACTACGCTACACTCACTACACAACCACACCAAACTACACTACACCACATTACACACTACATTACACTACACTACGTTACATTAGACTACAACCACAACCGCAACTACCACTACTACAACTACAACTACGACTAAAACTACGCTGCGCTACACTACACTACAACTACACACACTACAACTACAAGTACAACTACAAGCACAACTATAACTACAACTATAACTACAACTACAACTGCAACTGCAGCTGCAACTACACTACACTGCACTTCAACTACAACTACAACTACATCTACATTACAACTACAACTACAACTGCGTCTACAACTGCAACTACAACTACATTACAACTACACTGAGCTGCATCCAACGGGTTCGCTCTGCCATCCGTGCGTCACAAAACAACCAAACGTCTCCTCTAGGTTTCCCATCTTTGAAACTTCCGCCACCGCCTTGTGCGGTACTACTGGTAATTTTGATATGTTTTATTCACCATCTTGATTCTTCGATTCTTCTGGCCCGTTTTCAGGCGCAGGCATTGAAGCGGGTGGAGATGTTCCGTTCTTGTCCTTTGTGTCCTGCCAAAATCGCCATGCAGCAGGTGTACTGCAATTTGTCATTTCGTTTGCGTCATCGCAATCAATTCATCACAGAAAGATCCTAGATGATCCTAGCATGCAAATCCTGGCCTGTGGCGTGGTAAGCGCATTCAAGTTGTATTTCTTCCTTGGTCTCGACCATCTCAAGAGACCAACAAACAACTACAAGATATATCAAGATATAATATACAAGGAAGAAAACCAAGAGAAAACTCGGAAGCCGCGCAAAGCTGCCCAGTGCGGGACAATGCTCAAGCCGCACCACTGTGCATTAACCTAGCCAGCGCTGGTCGAAAATCCAAAATACCTGTTACTAGCAGGAGAATTCGAGGTTTCATGTGGCCAAGAGCAGAAAAGCTTGATATGCTGCACACTTAAATGCAGAGTGTGGCATGATACTTTGCCACAGCCAACCGCTGCCTGCACAACAATGCACTTGGCAGGGTCGTTTAGGTTCACCTGCATGGACTGGACGCATCCAAGCAATGATGATACTGATGCAGCATCGTATGCTTGACGAATCACTGCAAGTGACCATGAACCATCACAACACAATTTGTGTATGGTTGAGTATCATGGTTGCGTACGTTGGATTACGTTGGTTGTATTTGGTCTTATTCCGTGCCATCTGGCAAGCGTAGTTCACACGACGCCAGTGAGCAGATAGTTTGATGACATTTCTTTGACTGTATCTTCTTCGGGTGCACTTACAAGAAGTGAGTTTGCTGCCTTGTGGCGATCCTTTGGTGCAATGGAGTCAAGCACCTCGAGAACAGCCTGCGACCACTTACCACACAAAAGCAGCGCCTGCAGTCTAGTGCCAGCTAATGCTTGCAGTACTAGAAACCTATAGACAGTGAATGAATAGAAGTAAATGATAAGACATGTCCAGAGGCCATCCAATGGTACAATGTGGCAGAATCTATATAGCCTCCTTTTTGATGGCATTCGCATTGCGGGCTTTGTACCTGGCAGTCTGAGCTTCGCGGCATCCCAAAGAAAGCCCAAGCCATCCCAAGGCCATGCGCTCAGTCGCAGGCTCCAGCGCCCATGTTGTTGGCTCCACATCCGGTCCAAGATGAGAAGGCAACACCTCCTCGATCAGCTTGACTCTTTGAATCAAAGCTTGTAACAAGATGCTCGGAAATGGCATTGGGCATTGCAACACCTCTGCACACATCATCACAAATCCATCTCCTGAGCCAGCCTTCGGAAATCTTCCATGACTGGCTTACCTCAGTGAAGCTCTCGACTCCTAAGTCACAGTACAAGGTTGTTAAACTGCTCTCAAGTGACAAGTGTAGTCGATCGGCAAGATCCTGCAGAGCAACCTGTCAGGGTGACAACATGATGCATCACGCTAGTCTACAATGCCCTATGATCCAAGGTCATTCTCATGATTAGCATCATCGTAATAAAGATGCTGCATTCTATGTATAAAAAAAACGACATAAATGAACATGTAGAATGTATAAACTGAATCAGTATAGAGTTTCTGTTTCATTCTCATCAACTGAGCTCTCCCAGCGTCTAATGAATGCACGAGGCCTCGAACAAGTCGCAATGCCTGGAAATGGACTGCGGAGCAACTGAAGACTTGGCGTAAATCAAATGTCTGTTGGAGGACGCAGTTGCAATTGAAGAACCAAGAGTTGCAATGTGTGCTCTATCTCCCTTGCAGACTTCTGTACTACATGACACATGGATACACATTGCAGAAATTCCAAGAACCGTGCTTTGGACGGACCCGCCTGTGTTCTGGTAACTTTCTCTTTGTTTCTCTAGGGCTTGACTCACCACCTGCTCGCTCACAGCAAGCGGTGGTGCGGCGTTGCGCAACGCCACAATTGGTGATGGCAAATGCCGACTCCAAGCATCCAGGCACGTCTAAATGGAGCAAAATCAAAAGCCATCGTATTTCAAATGAACTGGAAATAACTGGAACAAGAACATATCCATCTTGGTTCTCTGGTGGCTCAATCCAACTCTGCCACTGCTGCCTTCCAGGTAAGCAATGGCACATATACTATGTTCTAAGACTTCGTCCCGACGTGAGACTGGTGGATCCTCTTTTTCTTGCAGACTTGCACTGGCACTTGTGACCATCAATTCTGAATATCAAGGGAAGACAGGGAAAGACGCGAAGTAATTCCATCAATAGTATTCCTGGGTGTCAGCAAGAAACTTGACAAACATCACATCAGGAATCGAACTTGGGGTCTCCATGGGTCTCCCCACTAAAGAAATCTCACAAGAAAACCAGTGCCGGCACAGGATGAGATGAACAAATCCCAGGTGGCAACGGCTACTACGTGCGCTTCATGCAAAAATGGAACGAATGGGCCTGCTTGGTATCTTGATTGCTGACTTCATGGTTCATGAGAGTTGATTTCGGGACCGGTGCCTGAAAGTATCTGAAAATGATGTTCACGTACCCTCCAAAATGCCTTCTCCCAGTATAAGTACGTTCAATTACTTTCATGTCTGTATCTTCCTTGAACACCTGCTTGGATGATCAACCTCTTACGATCCCAACCCTGGAATGCCAGTCTAGCAGCGTTGTACATAGCTTTCCTCTGCACCCCGTCATCTTCTCGAAACTCTCGCAGGAATTGTCGAGCCACCTGAAAGGCAACTGGGACCCACTGCTTATCGTGCCATGCAACGGCTTTTCATTTTCATCTTTTAATCCCTTCAATTCTCTTAATCGCATGCTATCCACATATGCCGAAGAGCATGAATCAACCAGCTTTGCAGATCTGCAGGATGCCCAATTTTGGAAATCCCCATGTGAAACTTGCATGTCCTCGGCCTTGTCTGATAGCAGCATTGACTCGTAAAATCCCTAAATCTGGATCTCAACCATTCCCAACCTCAACAGCTCCATGCCAACGTTGCTGATCTTGATGCTCTCCGACCATCTTCCGCAAACCCACAAACATCTCTGCATCGCGGACCTGCAAGATTGATCAATATTGTCTTTAAGTGGATCTCGGTGGGAATCCTCACTGAATTAAGTCAGGTGATGCGTGGTGAAGTTGCGTGAGCTGTCCACTTGATCACCAATTTCCTGAAAAGCACCTCTGCCAATGCTTTCGGACTCTGCCGGGAAACACCTGGGCCAAGCATTGGTGGACACAACATGCCTCGCCCAATATCTGCAACCTCAAGGAAGCTGATAAATAGTTAGAATTTGAATTAGTTAGATAATTATTAATAAGTATACTTGAGTCAGCTCAAACAAAAAAGGCACCATCTCGAGAGGTCCGGACATATGATGATATTGCCCCAACTTGTGCAGTCAGATCACTCCAAAGAAGCTGAATCACAGACTTGGCCACATCAGGCCTGCTCAAGAGAGTGCTGAGGAATTGGACAGCATATGATACTGTAAAACAAGATTGAGAAAGCCCATCCTATCGAATTGACAGCTCTCTTGAATGAAATGCCTGTCAGGATGCTTGTCGAGCACCAGCTGGCCCAGTGATATGACTTGGTGGTCTGCATCATTCAGAAATGACCTTAACTCACACAGTCCATGCCAGGTGTTGACAATCGAGACAGGAAAGATGATGCCTGAGGCTTGCGCGCCATGGCAGGATTGCCTTAGACCAGGTAGGGACATGTAGGGACAGGATCATCAGTAACATTCAGGAGAAGATGCAATGCCGCAATCAACCCTCGAAATTGACACCAATATCACCAATATTCACAATCATCCAGTTATTGAATACATTCATTCTGTCGCTGGAAGTCGCGTGAGGCCCCTCAATCCTTAAGAATTTGACATACATCTCTTGGGCAATCCTTGCTAGACTTTTGAAACCGGAAACGTTCCCCTGCTCCTATAATCTTGCACACATGTACTGATTGGTTGTCCATTCTTATCACATTTTGTCAAAAACATGTTGTTTTCTTCCAAGACTGGGCTGTGGAAATCTTTGGAACTGATGACCTGCTTCTGCCAGGTCACGTAGCGTCAGATTTGCCAACAATCCATAGCCCTGCTCGCACACCACTGGAGTGCCCAGGTGATCACGGACTGCTTGAACATAGCCTTTCGTTTCGCAGGACCTTATACAGAATATCGAAGTAACTAAATCTATCGATGTCTATGAGATATCTATAGATATCCGTGATTTCAAAAAATATTTGAACCCCTTGAGCTTAATGACCCATATTTCATCATATTTCACCATATGTCGCCCAGTGCACGATGACTGAGATCCTCACAACGACAGCTCGTCCCGGACGTCTTCACAGAAGGCGAAGGCCCGCAAAACGGCCAAAGCAGCTCGTACCAAACGCGCTTCTGAAGATCCCAAAGCTTTTCGAACATAGGGCATCATTAAGCCTTTCGGCTTAGCCAGTTCTTGAATCCTCTCTTGGCCTCGAGAGATTTCCCTCAAAAGTAACAACGTCTGTTCAGTCAGCTTGAGCGGCTGTGACGCCATCTTGGATGCACTTTCGACAATTCCCCGCACTTTTGGATAGATCTCGTCACTGAGCAACACCTCACGGTTTTCCAGTGCTGAAGGCATGCATTCGGATTTCCGGCTGTCGTCATCTACCACCAAAGAGCGTAAAGCCGCCATCGCCTCTGTCTGGAGTTGCACAGACTCTGGAAATGCCTCCAGAGTATCCAGTAAGAGAAATATGGCGCCATGCAAAGGCTTCTCGTCAGCATCATCAATCACATCCTTTTCCTCGAAAACTTGTGCAGCCACCTGTTTGTTCGCATCATTGGCAGTGCACATAGCTGTAATTGCTGTGCACCCCGCCAAGAGCACGTGTTCATCCTTGCTGTCAAGCGCTTTTTTCAGCATCTTGACAGTTGCCACCAGAAATCCGGTCTCTCTCAAGCAGGCGCGATTCACCAAGCTTGTACGGCATACCTCAGGCATGATACGACAAAAGGCGAGCATGGTTTCACCCTGCCAGTTGCTCTTGTTCAAAATATCAGCAATCTGATTGATGCCCTCGAAATCGCTTAGGAGATCTCGATCTTTGGGAGACGCTCGCAATCGAATTCCGATCTTCACAAGAACAGCAGGTAGCTCCTCCTCAGTCGCAGATTCAACCTCATCTATCAGCTCAAGCAGTTCAGGAACTTCTTCATCTGCCTGCGCAGCCTGTTCCTCAGCTTCTCCAGCTTCATCAACTTCGACTGCCATTGCCAAACCCTCAGCTGCACAGGCTGCACCGGCCAGCAGGTGTTTGACGGTCTGCTCAGGCTAATTTTGACTCTTCCAAGAAAGCGATTGCTTGGTGATGTTTGGTGCCCATCTGGCTGCAAACGGGTGCCAAGAGCTGCCATAGAAAGAAAGGTTAACAACATCAAGTCATTGTTTTTTGATTGCAAAATTGTGAAGCGTTGAGATTTGTTCAGCTACTATATACTCGAAAACAGCTGCAGTGCCCACAGCTGCAAGTCTCTCATGTTTCGCCAGTCGAGTTCTTGCTTCTCAATTTCACCAAAGTGGCTGTTAAGAGTTACTACAGTGACCTACAGTGACTAGAGCAGTCGCACGTCCAAGACTCAGCATGAGAATGTGGCAACATGTAGCAACCTTGCTAGTACCACCAGAGTCAATTCAGTGCCTCTGAAGGGCTTGCGCCGCCCTTATTCATCAGCTTCAGGAAGCCCATGCCCTTGGTGGCCTCTGAATTTGACACAACTTCCAGGCTTCCCAGCCATTAGTTTCGCTTACAGTTAACCATGAGGGGCCCTGATTTTTAGCAACATCCAGATATTTCAAGTCTGCAAGTGGGGCAGACCGCATGAATGAACAAGGATGCTCTCAAGTGTTGGACCGTTGGAACTTGTAATGCGTTTGCCCCAGCTTCAAGTCCCAGCAATTCCCACCTCGGAGCACGGTGTGAAGTTCAGCTTCACTTCCGACCTACCGGGCAATCTTCAGAGTTCGTGCAGCACCGATATGCATTATGCACCAGCATCACTGGTCCGGCTACATACTGTCTGCCTCTCATGCACGCAGCCAAAGCTTCTAAATATGTATGTATATATATATATGTTATATATATATATGTTATATATATGTTTTATATATGTTATTATAATTTACTATATGAGTTACTTTTTTTCAGGAGGCAGTTTGCAATGTTTGCAACGAGCCTGCTTCGTTTCCATGTTTCCTTCACTCTCAGTTCACCCATCTCTGGCGCGCACCTCGCGGCATCTTCCTCGGGTGTAGAAGGCCGGTTATATTCGTTTTTCATTGGCAAGTGCTTGGCAATGCTAATGGCAATGCTTAGCCATCTTCGCCCCCGTAGCTACAGCAACGCATTCAAGTAGTCAAATTGAAGTGCAGGCATCGCCACAGGTTTCTGATACTCAGGCCAGGGCTTCTTTCCCTGCTTCCACCGGCGCCTCCAAACTATTTCTTCTTACAATATCTTACAATACAGTGTGACAGAAACCACAGAAATCAATACAGTCCACATGACTTTGAGTATCATTTTATTTATCTATTTATTTATTTTTGCATCCTGGACTCCGGACTACGCTGTGCTTGGCGCACCTTGTATCCTTCCAGCATCTGTTGAAGATCTCGCTTCGCTTTGTCAACACTTCCTTCCAGTGCCGTGTTAGCTCGGCCCAGTAGATCCAGCAGCAAATTGTGCTTTCTGATGCTTTCTGCATCTACAAATGTGGCCACTTGTTTTTTTTGACCTCTGCGAGCCTGAATTCATGGTGGTAAAGTACACGCCCCGATCACCTCAGCAACACTGTCTAATCTTGACCTCTCCCATTTACATCTGTAGTTTCCTGGAAAACCAAAACCAAATGATCCCAGTACTGCCAGTACTCATAAATCTCATAAGCAGCAAACTCTTTGATCCTTGGAATCCTTAGTTTTCCGCTTCACCAAGGATCACACCCACAGCAATCACCACACCCTTGGAAGCCTTTTGGCGCTTGGCATCGCCACCACCAGGCCCTGAGCCCCTGGCTACGTGGCTGGGTATGGCAGTGCATGGAACACTGTTTCTGTGTATATAACTTTATAATACTTCATACAGTATAGATCAGTACAGCTTTTGGTCACAAATTCATGGAACATAAAGAAAATCATCGGACATCATCTGACGCTTTTCGGCTCTGCTGCCTCTTCTTGGCGGAGGGTGCCTGGGATGCAGTTGCCTGAAGGCACCATTGAATGATCGTTCATCTCCCTCAAGTCTGGGGCATTTTCATTATCTCACGAATTCTAAACAAAGTGACATGCTTCAATGTCCAGTCCACTCCAAGTTGAGAACTGTAGGCTGCGGCTGCCCATCGTCTTCGCTTGCATCCTTTTTGACCTCTTTCTCTTCTTTGCCAGGGCCAGAATCCGCTGTCGCGCCTGAACACAAAACCATCAAAAACTTCAGGTGCCCTGGAGCCAAGTTTGAACTAACGTGCAGAACTTCAAAGGGCTGCAGGAAAGGAAACCAGCTGCAAGGGCGTGGCAAGGGACAAAAGGTCCAGAAAGTATTTGAAGTGAATCAGGATGGGCAAGAACGGTCCCTGATCATGACGAGTTTGGGATTGGGTCCATTCCAAACCACTCACTACCGCAGCACTGCCTGGAGCTGCAGACTCGGACATGGCGATCAAACCATCAGATGCGGAGCAATTGAAAATGCAAAGAACATGCTGCTAGGCAGTGACAAATTGACAACGTGATTCCTGCATGCCATCGGGAACGAGCAAAGTTGGCGTTTGCATGAGGCTTCAAGCACTTTTCAAAGGAGGTTCCTGGTCCTTGCATTGCTACTTAAATTTCAGGTACGAAAAAAATCAGGTACGAACCCAGATTTCCAGCATGTTTTGAAAAACACGTTCGTTTGTGGAAAAAAAAACACAAGACTGCATGCTGAGCTATGGTACAGCGTTGTCTGGCAACTTTTGGGTAACCCAGCTGATACAACCCGTGACGCGTTGGTCCTTGATCCAAAAAAATGGCACCAGGAGTTGGTGCCAGTGAATCCTGGGTCCCGATTAGTACCTGAAATTGAATTTGTACATAAAACCAAGCCAAATTGGCATTGCAAATCACAGTACTTCTCAGCCCTCAAATCTTCGTTTTGAAACAGAGCAGAGTTTGCCACAGCTTTTGTGCCCTGTTTTATGACTCTAGGGGGATCCCAGACAATATTCAAAATCAAGTAGCCACACTCATTTAAGTATTCGTATGACCACCTTGTCACAGTCATGATTATCATAGAATCATAGCAGTCGAAGGGAGGTGGAGCAAGTTCTTGCCGCAGGACCCATCAAGAGAAATCGGACACTAACAATGGCTGCACAAAGCTGCACAAAGCCACTTCTTTTGCTGGGATGCGACGCTTTGACCTCTGCACCTGCTCCACCTAGCGGCCAAGCACACGGCATCTGCAAGTCATGTTTGCACCCGGGAGACACGTTGAGGATCTGACTTGGTGAGCTCGGTGCTCAGCGTCGGACACGATGTGATACCTCTAGCCTGAAGCGGGTGGCCGCGCTCCATCTCAAAACAAATTATCTTATCATTTTTGACCAGTTTGGGTGCCTGAAAAGGAAAGGGCAGGCACCAAAATAGTTGGAAACTAAAAAATGGTGAAGTATGGAAAATGTAGGTTTTGGCAGGTGATTTTGGTGAAATCATGTTGAAAACCACCCCGCTCTCAAAATAGTTTTCGTGACGTAGGAAACATGATGCGTGCCGCATGCTTCACCACGCACGCCCAAATCCACAAACGTTGTCCTCTTCGAGACATCCTTCTCTTCCTTCGCTTTGGGGCCATGACAGCAATGATGATGCTGGTAGTATGATGTAGTATGTAGATGTCCTTGATATCGTGTGCGGGTGTGCGGGTGTGCGTGTGGTGCCATGGGGCGTGTGCTGTGCCACGGGGCATGCTTTCGCAAACAAGTTGGCTCAGGCACAGGCCTTGTTCCAAATGACAGCGGAATGCAGCGAAGCTCAAGATTTCAGCATGGCAAACCGTCAAAAAACAGATGATCATAAAAGGAAGTGATTTTCCAGGCTTCCGCATTCCATGAAGATCAAACATTGGACTCACCAGCTTTTGAGGCTTCTTCCTGTACACTCATCCCTGCAGGAGAATCACACATGAGCCATGCAGGCGGAACATATCCCCACTCCTGTCAGCATTGGTGTGAAGTTGCTAATGGTTGTGCAACATGGAAATCTCATGGCCAGTATATTGGAAATTGATGGAAATTGCCGGGCCACGCAGCCAAGAAAGGACTTGCTGATTTGCTTTTCCATTCCTCGAACGCGTCATCGCAAGCAGCCTTTCCAATGGCTGCCACGGCTTAAATGCACGATGAGGCACCCGATCTCAAGATTTTTCTTTTCATAGCTCACTGTCAAGCATGTCAGATCATGTGAGTATCTTGGAAACACGATTTAACTTTGAAATAGTTTGAAGACTTTGAAGTCATGACCTGTTTGCATGTCCATCGTGCCTGGCTTTCAATAAATCGTGTGGCTGTAACTAGGGTAGCCCAGCTCTCCCCATTTGTGGAGACGGGCCAGTTTGAAACTCCGTGCAAAGGGTTTTCTGTGGCAAAGGTGTATTGATTGAGTATTGTAAGATCATGGTTGTGGTTCACACGCACACACACACACACATATTCCTCCTGAGTTGCAGAACATGTATAAATGTCAGACTCTACAGTACTGCTTAACCTTTTGAGATCTTGGGTTCCCTTGCACTGTTCCTGGAGTCCCGTGAAACAGAAACCAAACCTAAAGAGCGGACTGTGTCAAGTCTGACTGCGTGCATCTGCTTGCGTTACGCATCGGCCTGCTCCATGAGTGCAACAAATTCATCGAAAGTAAGCTCAGGCATTTTGCTGGAATCTTGTTGGCCTCCGACAATTGCGATTTCCTGCCATTCAGATTCAGTGATGGCGTTGCACATCACACTCTTCACATCCTGATAGGTGATGCGACCAATGCCCTGCTTGTCAAATTTCTTAAAGCATTCAAAAAGTTGCTGCCGATCAAACTTCACTCGTCGCTCTATCAATGCAGAAATAAACTCTTTGTAGCCAATACATTTGTTCCCACTCCCATCCAAGGCTGCCATGATTTGTTCCAACTCGACCTGACTCATTTCGTAGCCAACATGGCGCATCCCCTCAATCAACTCCTCGCAAGACAGCAGGCCATCACCTTGCTTGTCGAGGGCCATGAACTTTGCCCGGAGTTCCTGAATCTGAAACTCGCTCAACTCGCGGGTGAGCAACTGGAGGACGGCCCTCTTCAGTTTGTTGTATGCCTGGTATTGCTTGAGGCCGTCGAAAATGGAGACACTTAGGCCTTCCACATTTCCGAAGGGGGATGGCTTTGTTGGATCTCGGAACCACTCGTGCATCAAAGCTTGTGTAGCACTCAAACGATTCTTGGGAGATTTTTCCAAGAGCTTTCGACAAAGGTCACAAGCTTCTGGAGAGACCTGTGCCCAAATGTCCACTGGAAACTGTACTGGGTCAGGGCTGGAAATTTTGGCTCGCACGGCCGTCTCATCATCGCCTGGCGTATAAAAGGGATGCCAACCGGTGAAGAGCTGACAAAGAATGATTCCAATGCTAAACAAATCAGCTTTTTGGTCGTAGGACCCTTCAATCATCTCTGGCGCCATGTAGTGTGGAGTTCCAGCTTTTTGCATCACTCGCTTTCGCTCATGCCAGGGAATAAGATGCCGACCATTCACGGACGGCAGCATCCGGGCCAGTCTGCCCATGGTGCCGCTGCGCGCTACCTTCACTTCTTTGGCCTGCTCTCTAATCTTCTCATGGAAGTTTGCCAGGCCAAAGTCAATAATCTTCAGTGAAGAGCTTGCAGTTCGATCCACAAACAGAATGTTTTCAGGCTTAATATCCCGATGGATAATACCCTGGTCATGACAGTACTTCGTGGCGGACAAGATCTGCTGCATCATGAAGGCCACATGACTCTCGGTCATCGGCTGCTTCAGCCTTTCATAATGGTGCAAAATCCGGGAGAACAAATCGCCACCCTCACAAAGCTCAGTCACTAGGTAGATGTTTCCACCAGCTAGTTGGCCATTGTCAGAAGCTTGCTCAAAGTATACCTCATGCATCTTCATGATATGGGGATGGTTCAATGACTTCAGCAACCGGATCTCGTTGTCCATTAACTCTCTCTGAAGAGCAGTTTGTACAGCAACCACCTTGCAGGCACGAAGCTGCTTGGTACTCTTGTGCCTCACAAGCATCACTTTGCCGAAAGAACCTGATCCGACATCGCCGCAAAAGAGGTAGTCATCAAAGATGGCCAAGCGTCCAACATGGGTTGGAAACATCACCTCGGACGAAATGTTGGCCGCTGTTGCCCGCGACAAACCACTGGCACCTCGCAGAATCAATGTGTCTGCATCTGGTTCCTCCACTGTAGCTGAAGATGAACTTCTGCCTGCTTCCTTGCTTTCAGACCCCGTGGCCTGTCGAGGGGGTCGAGAGTGGACTTCTTCTCTCTCCACTTGCAGCGCTTGTGTCTCTTCCTTTGGCGTCACTTGGAGCTCTTTCTTTGGCAGACTTGGTGTCTCCGGAGCTTGACGCTCTACATGGAATGGAGGCTGCGGCGGCTGAGGCGGTGGTTGCGGCGGTGCCTGCGCCTGTGGCTCGTGGTGTCGCAGCTCTTGCTGCTGCTGCTGCAACTGCTGTTGCTGCTGCAACTGCTGTTGCTGCTGCAATTGCTGTTGCTGCAGTTGTTTCGCCCGTTTCTTTTGGTGATGCTCATCCCACTGCTTTACAATCTCTTGGAAGCATCGGTAATCAATGAGGTCTTGCCCTGTATTTGCAAAGTTGCGGAAAACTCGAACGTACCAATCATCCTTCGGCATTGGAAGATCTCCAAGCTGCTGGAAAACCATCATAAGACCTGCTTTGTTTTGACTGCAATCTATGTGGCCTGTCCTCAATGCATCCACGAATTCAAATGCCTCTTTGCAAAGTTTAGACCGTTGCACACTCCTTTCAGGCTTCTCCATTGAAGTGTCCGAAGCTCTTGATGGCTCTCTGTAAGGAACCTCAGGAGGTGGGCCATATCGTGGAGGGTAGCCTGGATAGGCTGAAATTGCAGCTGCAGCTGGGCCATATCCATGCGATCCATGCGATCCTTGCGATCCATGCGGCGGCCCATACTGTGACGCCACAGGACGGTCGGGCCGATACAGCGGCGCAGCAGGCGCAGCAGGCGCAGACGGCGCAGCCGCAGGGCGTCCAGGATATCCTGGAGGCACCTCCATTCCCCGAGATCTCCACTTGGAAATGTGTGCAATGTGCGTTGCTGTTCGTTCACTGATGGTTGTGTTCCTGAGATTTCCTGACGCTATTCAATTGCTATTCTCCGTCATGAATCAAGGTTTGTGATCAGAAGGGTATTCTTATTCCATATCTTTCCATCCAAATCTCAATTGTCAACACACAGTGCAACATGCATGCTACAAAATAACGGGACATGCGTTTGCTTCTTCTGCTTCCCCGCTTGCACCCACCTTTTGGGCGGACATGCTGATAGTTTGAAAGTTTTTTTTGATTCTGCCAGCAGCCATGACAACTATGGATTGTGAGGGTTATGTGCCTTTCAAAACTGCTTCTTTTTGCTTGCCCCCATCATAGACACTTTTGATTAGTGCAGGGAGACATCGGTCAGTCAAACTGGAAAAAATGGGGTGGATCTATTTGCTTAACCAGGCAACATGCTACTGTTGCTAGAGTCGTGAGTGCTCTGCTGAGAGTTGAGCAATATCTGCGGAATACCGTGGAATCGTGCATCATTGATCGCTAGACTGTGTAATTGTCGCTAAGCCAGTCTGCTGTCTGACACTTCTAGTCTAGTCTAGTGCAGCCTCCTCTTCTTGGGTCAGCAAGACGATAGCGAGGTCAGAGCTTCTTTTTGCACGTGGGACTGCAGGTCTGCTATACAAGAGGACCATCCTTCATGGTCGAAAGCAGCCGAAAAACATCGATGTCAGTGATGTCAGGACCTTCTGCACATTACAAGGTCTGTACAAGGTCCAAAAGGATCCAAAAGGTCCCGTGGCCTATGACATCTCAAGCTGTCATGAACCGCTGCGATAGTTGCGCTACACAGCTACAGATTGGGTCGGCCTTTTCCCCAGCGTCGCTTCACTGGTGGAAAGCACTGCAGTTCTGCAACCTCAACCTGCTTCGGTGGCCTTCGAAGGCCTGCGACGACCAGTCTGCCACTTCAATGAAAGAAATCTCGAAAAAATAATTGTCTGATTATGTCTGATTGGTACCTTTCTTTACTGTACAGCCATCTTTAGTCCTTTAGTCTAATATAGTTGAAGCATCCGGCCAGCTCCCCAGCCATGGCCTCGGGCGCCACCTGCCAGTGACAAATCTTCCATCCATGAAACACAAGTGCTGCAATGGTGATTTTGTTCATCCCATCTGGCCTTCGGCTATAGGAACTTTGTCCTCTGTTATCTCTTGCCTCAGCGTGACTTTTGCACCACACAAAATCTTGTAATTATTCAAATTATATATCTCATGAAATTGAAACTATGGATCACATGTCATGTCGAAACCCATGCTGAGGTATTTCAACCCGATTGCGTTGCAGCAATTCTCCGAATGCTTGCCTTTCCGACATCAGCAAGGCAGGTACTGTACCTAAACATGAACATCCCGAGAATGCCTCAGAGCTACTTTTCGCGCTTAGCACTGGCTGGCGGACTCTCCTCATCTATCAGAGCTTGTAGCGTCGTTGTGTCATTATCGAGGATAGCGGAGAGTTTGCTCAAGTCTGTGCTTGTTCGCACCTAGCAGGCTGAGTCTTGGCTGTCCACAGCTTTTTGCTGATGCTCCATCTTGCTACACCATCCTCCAAAACCTGTACCATTGGGCCTGGCCTTGCTTTCGACGATTGGCTCCACGCCGTTGTCGCGAAAAACGTCCAAAGCTTTGCTAGTTGCTTGAGCCATGCCCCGCAAAGAACTCAAAAACTCCTGCAAGAAGTACGAGATGCAACAAACAATTCAAGTCACTGAATTAGGACATAATGAGAGCTACTGGGACATGAGCCACCCCGTGTGCTTGTGATATGACGTCTACAGTCCTCACTGAACTGAACGCCATTCCAAGGCCGTTCACGCATCTGCTGCAGTTGCGCAATGCTCGGTAGCATTGCAGATGCGAACAACTCCACTTGGACACCTAACCTTGGACATAACGGCACATGCCAGAAGTAGAATGCATCTTTGCATTGACTTTCCTGGGTCTACATTTGAAACAATTTGCCTTTGAATGGCTTTTGTGCCACTGTCATGGCTATGAAGCCATGAGCATGCCGCGTGTGCCACGACTTGGGCTCAAGACGGCTTCAAAGGAAACAGGTTTGCAGCAAAGTTGCCGAGTACTTGTCTCTCGGACGAATTGGATGCCCTCTCTCAACAAGTCTTCATCGACTCCAGTGTTCCTCAGCGTTGAATGTCAATTGAGCAGCTTGCCAAGTCAGGTAATGGGCCTTTAAATTTTAACTTTGGTCATGCGAAGTCTAGTAGGAGTCCCTGGGGATTGAACACTTTTGCAGCAACACAGCAACAACGTGTGCTTCCAGAGGAATAGCAGGAAACGTCAAAGATTGTGCTTTCTTGTAGAATGTTCAGTGTAGCACACTGACCTATCCAATTCTCCAAATTTCTCCAATCCTCATCAATGTTTCTTACTCAAAAGTTCATCGTCCAAGTCTCAGCCATACGTCTTGGACAACGCCTGTGCGGAGTTTTTGAACCAACCGTTGTCGTTCAGCTTCTCTTGCAGCCTCACTTGGGAGGCAGGCCTCAGCAGCGTCAGCATGATCCGTGATATTCACGTACTTTAAACAAACTGTGGGATTCTGTGCGCCCAGAAACCAGTCTGATGTATTCTGCTATTTATCATTAATTACCTTGAATGTGGTTCACTTCATGATTTCAACTTGCTCCAAATTTCTAAACGTTTTGAATCCATTGGAATCCATTGGAATCCATTGCGAAGTGCCCTCAGCAGCCAACGTTGAAGGCGACACCGTAGCGCAACCCTGACACTGGTCGTCCAAGCTGCTGCAGAACACGGACCTCATGTGCCGTCGGGGACAGCGAGTGAACATCGCAAGGGAATTCATCCAGGCCAGGCCACAACATGTTGGCCACAGAAACACATTGGAGCGCAAGCGTTCTCTGCTTTCTATCGTTTTCTTCTATCTCCAACAACATATACCCGATACATCATGATACTACTTTTGCATCCATGAGACAACCAATTTTAGCTGCTTAGCTTTCCTCATGCAAACCATTACAGGTTGGAAACAATGAGAAAAACCACCTGGTGAGCAGGTGCCAAGGTGCAGCATCATGGCGAGGTCCATTCGGCCCGGTCACGAGTAGAACCTGCAGCTTGCGAAGAGTTTCAATGTCTTTGGTGCACCACCAGCAGGTCACCACAAGGTCTTGCAATGTGGTGAAAAAAAGATGTACGTTAAAATATGCAACTGTAAAAGTACGTAGCAAGATGCAACAAGATGTCAAAGGTGCAACTGCTTGGAAAATCACGGCGAAGGGCAGCATGAGATGAGACAAAAGGCACTAGAGTACCAGAGTCACTCCCCCCACTCGCAGTCTGTTTGTTGAGAACCCAGAATATAGGAATGATGCACAAAGGGCTCCAAGGACGGTTTTACTTCTTATGATACACGTACATCATTGTGTACAGTTCAACTTAAACCCTAGTCTTGCGACAACAGGCTCTCACTGAGATCAAGCAACTCTGCGCACGCCGACTCTAGCGGCATCCATGCACCATTCATGAAAGGCCTCAAAGTGTTGGAAACTGAAAGAAACTTATGCTAACTTATGCTTGTGCGCCATGGTGAGACTTTGCTGCAAGCTGTTGGAAGTCATCCATCTTACCACAGGCTTCTGTTGTCTAGATTTGCGCACAAGAATGAAGCAGAACTAAATCACTTGTTACACATCAATTTCATCCAACTTCATACAATGTGACTAAATGCGGCCAAAATCTGATCCCTTATCTTAGTCTTAGTCAGTCTTAGATAGTCTTAGTCTATCTTGGTCCAAAAACGACATCATGATTCATGATCATCATGGCACATGAAGTTCCATCCCGTCCTCTGCAGAGTTTGAACTTCGTTGATGCTTCAAGCCTCCATGGCAAATCTGGACAAGCTCTAAAAGCAACTGGTCACACTGCAGGGAGAACCTCCACGAAACTCCCAACCAAGGAACTGTAGTGTACGGTGACCTCTACGCCCGGAAGCTCTTTCACAAGTATGCTGGCCTTGGCAAAAAGGAAGTGCACTGTGTGACCACTCTATGTCCACTATATACGCAGCCCATTTTTTTGCAGCTCAAAGTTTATTGGCATGAGCCAAAGACCACCCATTTATCTTGCCGGACAATTATCCAGGCTCCTAGATACATCTAGATACTACCACGCGCTCCAAAAACACCACATTGTTTTTTGCCATTGTATTTTGGTGAGTACTAGCATACCTATTCCAATGCCACGCAGAGCCTACACCATTGCATCCGTGGTGTAGGTGTTTACCTACGCAGCCATGATTCCTGTTTGTTTTCTTTTGTGGCGTGACTATTTACATGAATGGGTTCCAATTACTGTAAACGGCTCTGAACAAAGCCTGGGCGCAGGCTAGAGTGAGCCTGTGCTAACGCCTATGAACCTATGCCGTCTGCATGGTATCAAAGGCCGGGGGTAAAATGTGTCTTGTGGAGTTCCTGCTGATTTATTTTCCTTCATCTAGACAAAACTGCTACTCGAGTGGCTTCACAACATGCTTGCTGAGGTTTACAACGCAGGAAAGCACACTACAAATGATTATCCAATTCCAAACATTGGATGCATGACAGCTTTCTACAAGAAGGTGCACAGAAATTGCAAGTAATTAATCAAAGCCTGCATCAGCCTGCGAGCAAATCTTGGGCAAACAACCAGAGGCTACCAAAGCCAAGCAGCCCATTCAATGAGCGGCTCCCCTGGTTTCTTGTTGGGGATATTGAGGCCAGAAAGTACACCAGCACTTTGCGCCTTTTGGAGCAAACCGCGTGCATGCCTGCAGATCAAGGCAAGTCGTGATGTCTGCACATGTCAGCACAACTGCTGCATGACTGCGTCAGGGCAACCGCAAGGCTTTGCACTGTAAATGTCAGCTGAAGCTAGAGAAAACCTTGTGATGAACACCTAGCACAAACTAGCCAAGTTTACTTTTGAGGCTTTGATAAAACCATTGAGATAAAATGAGACTACAAACGCCGAATGAAGGGGAGGTTATGTTGGATGGCCTCTGATAGCCTGAAGAATCATGGATGCCCATCAGCTCCAGTCGGCATGTTGGCATTGGACCTTCACAAAGCAGTACAGTCAGTAGAGGTATGATGGAATCACGAATGCAAATCGTGAAGAAACTAAACAAGACTTCCAGCTTGCAGCTGATATTCAGCAGTGTCTTTTTTTTCAACTAGCCATGAAGGCACAGGAAGCAGTGTCTGAAGAGCAACAAGAGTCTTCTACTAGGTTCTTCAAGTGCAGCTAACCAACACACACGATTTCCGTGCGCGAATATCCAACATGTATGTTATATTTGGTTGTCTTCTGACTGCAGCATTTGGAAGCATCCTGGAAGGGTGGGCTGTACTTCTCTGAGTCAGATTCGCTGGGCGAGGCATCTCCACCCGGAAAACTCGGGACGCAACAGTTGCGTCCCGAGTTTTCCGGGTGGAAATGCCTGGCCCAACACCTGACATCTTTGCCGCACACCACATTTGGGCCCTCCTGCGCCCGGCCGCACCTGTATGATCCTGTATGCTGTTTGAAACAGTTTCAAGGCAAACATCGTGCGGAAGCCTCGATGGCATGTTGATCCAATCTCCAGTTCACATGTCTTGGTGGTGCGGTCGCACACCATGCCATCGGCACAGCAATGCATTTGCTGCTCATCGGCTGGGCTCTTGGCACACTCAGAGCATGTCTTTCCTCTCAGTGCTGAAATGTTCACACTGGCCTGGGATGCATCCACAAAGTCTGCTCGGAAGGAGGCAACCACTTCCAGGAGCATGAGAACCATCCCAAAACGGATCATTTGGCACACAAGGAGTGCTCAGAGGCAGGATAGGCTGACGAAAAAAGGGTCGACACGCGAACACAGCTTTGAGCAAACCAGCCACAGTATGCCAATAACATACCATTTTTCATGGCGGGCCTGATTTGGGCCTGCTGGGTGACACCATGGAAAGCTAGAAGCAGAGGCGATTTATTGAATACAGTAATTACTATCGATATGTGATGTGTCACTTTGGAAAACTAGGCATTCAAATCTTGTCAACGAGAGCATCCATCCTGAATCTTAACCTGACCTTCCGCACCTCCCGGATGTGCAAATATCATCAAATATAATCAAATATATACAATCAAAGGGCGGAAGTGGCCTCTGACATGATGGGTGCACCCTGTGAAGTTGGTGCCTCGTCTTCCACGTCTTGCAAGTGCAAACAAAGTGATTGCTGCCGCTCGATATGGGAGGCCTTGAAGGCAGATTTGAGACTTGGGCCCTAAGGCTGGACCGAAATTCGAGAGCTTTTAATGGATTTTCCATTTCACTATGCATAATTATATAATAATTGTGAAACCAAATACCCGAAACCTGATGCATGGCAACATTTGTCAAAAACATTCAAAAAGAAGGCTTGCTGCTGCGTGCCTTTGAAAGATATGAAACATAGACATACATAGATCATCATAGATCACAATGAAACTCAGCCATGGGTCCCTCTGCATCCCAGGTGCTCAATGGACCTGGCAAGAATCTTCGTGATTTGTCACCGCTGGATTTTCCCTTGGCACGACATGACTGACTCGATTCGTGAACATTTTGACTGGAATGGCCTAGTTGCAAGGAACGGCAATGGTATTACAACATGATGCAACACCGTGATTCCTTTCTGGTGGTTTGCAGTACCTTGAAGCCAGGAGGCCGGTTTATGATAAGGTGCGAGCCCTGCTGGACCTCAACAGGATCTGGGAATCTGGGACCACATGACCAAAGCTGCCTCTTCAATTTGGCAGCACAGCTTCATATCTGGGCACCCCATGGTGACGCTCTGTATTACCCTTTGATCAGCTGAAGCCAGACAACGTCTGTTCGGAGTTGTGCTACAATGACTCATAATAAGATCCGCGGTATCAATGACTCAAAATGTGATCAATTGTCTTTTTGTTGGGTGTGCCAGAGATGGCAATCAGTATCAACTTCTCAACTCTGAAGAGGACCTTAGTGGAACCTTTCGGACAAACCTGTGCAAAACTCATTGGGATTGCTAGGGTTTGGCCATGACAATTCCATAAACTGCATCGCCCAGGCACTAGATTTTGCTGGTGAAGACACCAACATTCGCAATGCAGCGCTTGCAGCAGCTTGACAATGCGAAGTTGAAGCCAATTGCGGCGAGAAAGATCCGAACATATGTATAGGGCATTGTCAAATAAGTCAACACCACTTGACTTGCAAAGGTATTCTTGGACAGGAATGGGCCTGTCGAAGCTTTGCAAAACGTGGGACACTGCGAAGCTGGGTCTGACAAGCACGCATTGTTTTACAACATTTTGAAGTACGTCATTCTCAGCGAGCGCCTATGAGGCTTTCCGACAATCAGTGATTGTCTCAAGGGTCCGGCCAAATCCCAGAACCCTCCTGTAGACAAAACTGGAACTCGACACTGAAACTCGCTATAGAATTCTGAAAGCAAGAAGCAAAGCAATGGCGTGGTCGAAACCACCCATATTTGTAAGTAATATTGAGTAATAGCAAACAAATGGTTTGAAGGTCAAAGGCTGAGCAGAATGCGATGCCGTGTCGATTGACCTGGAAAGTACAAGGTCAATGAGGCGGAAAATCTGTGGAAGCAAGTGGAGTCCAGGGTGACATATATCAAATGGTCTGGATTGGTCTTGTAGAGTATGGTGTATCCTGTACTGTATGTATGGTATTAGTGCATGTAGATATATACACACATAGTCAATTTTAGTCAATTCAGTCCAAAACATTTCAAAAACAATCAAACATATTCAAACCATATCAAATCTTGTGCTCTGCCACATTCTGACTTGGCTCCACATGGTCCATATCGTCCACTTGCTTCTGGGATCCAGCTCAAACGCTTTTAAATAGTCTGAGCTGCGCGTGCACAATGGATTTGGTAAGGTATGCCTCTCACTTTTTCGCAGTTTCATCAATTGAAAGAGGCTACGAAAAACAGAGCTCGGTGTGTGGTCGGGATTCTAAGCTTGCACCAAGTGAGAGTGAAATATGAAAACACAATTTCTTGCTTAGGCAGCTACCAGTGATTCATAGATTTCAGAGCCATTCTATAGTCATTCTATAGTCATTCTATATCAAGCTTTGCAGCATTGCGATCTCACTGAGCAGTGATCCCGACCCAAGGGCAATGAATTCTCTCATGAAGCACGACTCGTTCCGCGACTCACGGGCGGCCCAGGTGGCCTGAAGCCGTAGCCTGTATATCCTGTTCCGTGACTGACAGACTCGACTTTGAGCCATTCAGGCTGAAGGTCCAGCAGTGACGGAAGCTCCCAAGTCACCTGTCAGATGCAGATTCTGGAGTGAAGCCTTCCTTCCAGTTATACAACACAAAAATAGACAAAACACAACATAACAGAACCATGCGCAACGAAAACTATATCTCGTTGCAAAGTTGGATCAAGAGTTTCATGGTGGATGTGTTTGGATTCCAGGAATGAACTGGGCATTTTTTAGACCAAGACACTTCAGCTGCTAGCCGCACCACTAGGCGAGGAAGACCCCCACATGCGACCAGTGCTGGAAGCGAAGCAATTCTGCGCCTTAGCAAAGGAAAGCCCCAAGGAAATGCCAAGGACATACTGCGATGGCAGAAGTCTTCAGACGATGTCCAACCATCAGTGGAACAGTATGCTGCCGGATTCCTGTAAGAGACATGGCTGCCTTGTGTGACAACTTCGGAAGATTGGAAAGGTTGCAATGGGATGCTAAGATTGCTTAGATTTGCTTAGTAGGTTTCGAAGTTCAATGACCAAGGGGCAAAAGATCCTCATTAGGCCGCAATGGCTCTGCAGCCTCGGAAGACGGACCAAAGTGCATGGATTTGACCGGAGTAGCATGCAGCACTTTACACATGGCAGGACAATTTGATGCAAATTGCAGAATGGAGGTGGACCCAATCGCACAATCGGGTCATTGCATCTAAATGATTTTAAATGCATTTAAATGCATCTACAATCATTTAATTTAGGCGAAGACTCTGAAGATAGTGTTTGATGTGGAAGGAATTTCACTTTCAAGTGTCCAACTGCATTTGCATAACAAAATATGGTTCGAGCAGTCGACCACAGCTGGAAGAATCAAAAGCAAAATGCACCTCCTCTCGCTGCAGCTGGGCAACTGCCTTCGCAGCTGGCCATAGATCCAACGGAAAGAGTGGCCGATGCAGCCTGATTTGAACAGCACAGAGCTTTCACAAAGGACGCACTTGGAAGTTCTGAGCAGCACGAAATAGCACGACGCAGCCAATATTACAAGCCACTTCTGATTCAATCAACTCTGGACCTCAACTTCAGAGCTTTGCATTTGGATGTAACATGATATAACTTGAAGATAGAAGCATCTTGAAGCATCTAATTATTCTAAAGTTTATTCTAATTGGGGAGATTTGACCATACCTGCCTTTGAAGGAAGAGCTGAGCCGCCTTGCAGAAGGCCAGCCGTTGCTTGGTTGCTGATGTTGCTGTTTATGGCGCCAAAGGCATGTCAAACAGCAGCGATTTCATGTTGCTCTTTGAGGAGGCTCGGACTGAACTGCCGATGAAACAGAGATTGAATGAACCAGAATAAAACTGCATTTTGCAAAGATTGTGATGCAAATCCTAGGTCCAAAGGAGTCCAAAGGTCAGTTTTCACCTTACGCGAATCCAAAAATCCTGCTGGATTTGCGGCCTCCACGTCTGGGAGCGGCCCCAAGGCAATGTTCACCGGCCTTAGTGCGGATCGTGCGTTTCCCACGACATAGCTTTAGAGGGAGCAATGCACTAGTTCCAGTCCAACTCCGTCTGAGGCAATGTATTGCCCAATATTTGACTTCTCGTATGGTTTGTTGACACGGAGTGTTTTTCTTTTGTGCTATGATTCATGATTCCCTGCGGCACAAACATTTTTTAGCCGACACTGTTGATCATTTGTGCATAGTGCTGCAGTACATGATTCATTTCAATGAATTTTGGTTGGAATCAAAACGTGGGGAGAAGGAAGGGACCTCCCAAAGCAAAAAGAAAACAAAGCAAAGTCCGGTCCACGAAGGGATTGGTGCTGAAAACAAAAGATTCAACCCTCTCATGCAGTTTCAATTGTGGTCAATATAATTTCGACTGTTGTGGGTCTATCTGCGGCCTGAAATTCAAAAGCTGGAGGACTGCAATCAAGGTAACGCGTCGCTTCATGCCGTCTGAAATGCTGAGCATCGCACTTCCACCTGTCTCCTAGGGTGGTGACCGGTGACACGTGGTGAATCCATTGAATCAACAGGAATCAACTACAAAAGCTGCTAGCAGCTGACATTGGTCAGCAAATTTCAAGCTTGGCATATCTTGGCATTCTCGCATCACATCTTTGCATATCTTTGCAGTCCTCCTTCACCATCAAGCCTGTACAACGGTGATCGCCTGATCGCTGCTTCCAAGGATGACAATATCTGACAATATCTGACCATCAACCGTATCAACGCGCAATCCGGCCTTGTAATTAGAAGACACAGCTGCGGATGCTTGTCAAGTACTTCAGGAACAAACTCGTCTCTCCTTGGCAACAATAGTCTAGAACATTCAGCCAATAGAAAGAAGTCCAGTGAACTCATCAGCAGTGGAACATCGTTTTGCCGTTTTGCCTATTCGCTCTGTCTGCTTGTTCTCTTGTTCTTCTTGTGTGAGTCAATTTCCAGACCCGCAGAGTTTCCCAAGTGTCCCCACCAACCAAACTGCTTCTCCGCACGATCGATCAGCAAACCTCAGCCAACAGGATGAGCAAATATGAGCAATGTCTTGCTGTGCCTGAACACCATGGAACAACACTACAAGAGTAGATACATCATGATACATCCATGAAGTTTCAAGGAAAATCAATAGCGGTTGTAGAGAATGCCGCTTCTCACAAACAATATAATCACAATGATGAGATATGATAAGTATATACTTATTATATATATATATAACAACAAGTGGCAATAAACATGATGACAAGAACCACCACATATCAACTTGAGGCTCCAAATTTGAGACACACCATTCATCAAAAACCCAATCCACACATGCAACATCACAGGGCTTCGCACATGCTCGTCCATTGGAGGCAAGTCCAGCAGCCTAGGCCCAAATGGTGGAGACGCTCAATTGGTGTTCCAATGTGTTACCAACCTTGGTTGTTACAACAACATACAACAACAGGATCTTTCAACACCCGGACTTTGCTCTGGATGCTCTGAGAATTTCAGAGTTTTTGCAAACCAAGCCCGAAGCAGCAGCGAAAATTGATAAGTGGGCGCAAGCCTCTGTGCCTGTGCCAGCAGAAATTGGAGATTTTGAACAAACATACCCTGAAAAACTAAAAGCCTTACTCATGTCTCGGTATTGCAGCCTGTCTCCGAATCCATCGATGAATTTTGCAAGGACCTCGTGGCACAGTTGGTTCTGTGCTGCTGTACTGCTCTTTCCTGCCTAAATCTGGTGATTTTATTGGTCTTTGTACTGTTCTCGATGCTATACTGCTCAGCAAAATGCATTCGACCCTTCGAAGTTGCTCAGCGCCATGCACGTAAGCCAACCGGTGCCTGCCCTTGACCTTTGAATCGCAAAGCAACATGAAGTGCCTTCTCTACGTAGCATGTTCCAGGTCTGAACAAAACCTGACTCTCCTCTAATTATATAATGGTTCTCTCTCTCTCTCTCTCTCTCTCTCTGATGCTGCTGCAGGTGCAACATGGCGCAAAATGGTGCAATATATCTTTGCAAAAACTCAGACGCAGCAAACATGGAAAAACAATGGTGCTGTACGGCAACATGGAAAAATCCCTGCTGTTTTTCTGTGCTCCACACTGGTGCAAATCTGCGCCCAGGAGCAGTTGCAAAGCGGCAAAGTTCTGCACCTGTGGTCAACGATCGTTTCAGGCCTAAGGGTTCTTGGACCCAATACATCTCAATCGAATACACGAAGACAAATTGAAGACTATTAAGGCAGAACTCCGTTTCCTAGTTTTTGAAGCCGCGGGCATGTACATGAGGCAGGCCCAATCATGTCTAAGTATGTCTAAGGTATATCCATCATGTTGAAGAACTTACCCCATCTTTTCTCCCCTTGGCGTTCAAAGATGTTGGAAGTTGTTAGAAGACCTCTCTAAGAATTTTGAGATTCTCTCTCACATTGCAGCACTGAGGCCAAGTCTGATCGCACTTTTCCCGATTCCGCAGGGTCCATGCAGGACGATAACACGCCGACCTTCAGAAGCAGTTGCCAAACAATTTCACTCACATCTATTAAAAAAACAATCACCCACCGCTTGTTCCATTTCTGCTCTAGTCTTTCCGCATCTATTCTAACATCAGCAAACTATTTCAAAGACTACAGTTTAATGCATATTCATTCTATGAAATCATATGAATAAATATTTATAAATAATAATAAATACATGCCATGGTCAAAACATTGCATATGAGATGGGTTAAAGTCATCCCATGGCCATGGTAATGTCCTATTCATGTTGGTATGAGAATCCGCTATTGCAGACAATATATGGGTATATATTATCATATACTATCCAACTTTTGAGCGAGGAAGGACCAGCTTTCAGAGCGCAGTCTCACCTCTTGGCGCTCCAAGTTGTTGCAGAAGCCTTTGAAGGTCGGAACCTCGCCCGAGAAAGTCCTCACAATCCTGGAGCCAGGGTTGGCTTTTCTCATATTAGACATGATGGACCTGTAACAGTTTCATATGTATATATATATATAACTATAAGTTATATTAATTTATAATATAAATCAAGTCACTGGAGGTTTTGGAGAAAGACTACAAGATAATACAAAAGAAATATCTTTTTCAGGCATCTAGGGACATCAAGGATACCAAAGAAATCTTCCATCCAAAGACATGGAAGGAACTCACCATGAGTACTTGGGCCATCTTGGGCCATGTCACAACGATCTTGTCCTCTGGAAGGCTTCTGCTAGAGTAGGTACTCACAGGCAGCACTGGAATGGGTATTGGATCTTCCTGCCAGGTGCCATCATGGCACTCGAAAAAATGGGCTGTTCATGGCTGTTTAATTTAAGCAGGAATCCAGGAATGCAGGAAAGTCAGGAACTGCATTGGAACACAGCATTCGTACACAACTACAATCAATTACACCGCTGGCCAAGCAATGTGTATCGGAACATAGGCGGAGAAATATGTGCCTCAACATCACCTGCGACTCCTTGCTGGGCTGAGCCTGCTGGAGTGAATCAACATCAAAGGAGTGAGAGCAGTTGGGATAGTACATATGGCAAAAATTGGCAAAATATGGTATAGTATGGTAAAATATGGTCAAATGATATCATATGTAAAATGACCAATGCCATACCATTAGCAATGAACCTGCCTCGGGTCTCAGGAGCTATAGCAACTGGCACCCACAAATTGCAGCTCCTTGAAGGCCACTGTCTCTGCTTTTCACTGTCTTCCAACCGTCGGAACAATCGTGGAACACTGTGAGATGGTGCAAGTCCGAAATCCTTCCCAGCGGAGCAACAGGTGGAAGCGAACCTGTGACAGCAGGGCAGCAATCACTGACAGCCAGTGCAATGAAAACGAACTGCAGCATGAAAAACTATGAAACGGATATGTTGCATCAAATAGTGGCAAAGTGAAATGTGTCTTGGTCCTCAGAGACAAGCAGGATCAAGCAGGCACGCTGAGAAACTTAGAGACGTGCCTTTTTCTAGAAGAATCAATTGGGGTGCATCTGCGCGGATTGCTGCATTGGCAGCTGTCTTCAAAGCCTGAACACTTGGACTTGCTGTCGAGGAGTCAGGCGTACAACTTGCTCTGGGCTGTGGCGCCTCTTTGGCAGCTCTGAAAGCTAATTGCACTCGAGATGCTAAACCTGGCGGCCAGGCAGACACAATGTGAAAGGATCAACCATGATGCTACCTGACAACCGCCAGCTTTCTGAAGTTATCTGAAGTTTGCTGCTTGAGACTTCATGAGTGCCTATAGAAGTACTCCAATTCGGGGATCATTCTTCGTTGTGGTATGTTCTTGTTGTATCCTCCGCGAACACTACTCCCTGTTGTTGCCTTCGGGCAAGAAGTTGGATGTCCTCGGCAAACAACTCCATTTCTCCAGCTTTCCAGATTCTGCATTTCGATGCTTAGCAGTGCAACATAGTGCAACTCACTGCCGTAAGTCGGGCACTCCAGCCCTCTGCAAGCACAGTGAAGTCTCCGATAAAAGTGGGATGCAAACATGCGGGCGGTCGAATCACCTTAGCTTTGTCAGCACTACTCCAGGCATAATGACAAGGAAACCCAACTATTTCAGCGTGTCGCTTGTTACATGGGCTGGTATACGGTATAGATCGGTATAGATCGGTATAGCATTGAATGCAAACACATTCAACCCTAGATATCCCTAGACCACGGTTGCTGGAGCTCAAATTATGGAAAGATCTTGAGCTTGGAACTTTGATGAACTTTGTATAATTAACTTTGCTAGATCCCACTGATCCCACCGCTTTTTCCGTAATTTTTCACTGAGGGCTCTGACGCAGTTGTCCCGTGGCAACGATTGCAAAGGATGCTCCAGCATCAAGAAGTGCACGGCCAGCCTGCCACGAGGTGACGCTGTTGCATGGATGAGATAGGTTTGCTAAGCCTGCAACACCCTACAGGAATCTACAGGATGTAAGAAACATGTGTGAAACATGTAAGAACCATTTGTTTAAAGGAAAACATCAAAGTCTATCACTCTATGAAAACAAATCACTCTGTCATCTCGCCTGCTCCCCATCGCAAGCCAGCACCGAAACACCAAGCGGCGGTGTTTGGCACTCGAAAAGGGCCTCAGGGCGCAGATGGACCGCACCTCTTTGTGGCCATGATGGATCCTCAAGGCCAACCGCCGTCTTCGGAGCTGGTGAGACGTTGAGGTTGGAACTGACATCGATACTACTTGAGGAGCACCATCCTCGTCCTGCACTCTGACCCTCACCCAAAGCCTCTTGAGAATGCAGCGCATTTTGCGGATTTTTGGGGCAGGTTCACGAAATTCATGCACAAATTTAACTCGGTGGGAATAATCACTCAAAATATCTCAAGGACTCTCAAGGTACTCAGGCACTGGGCAGCACTTGTACCCAATACCATTCCTACATGTACTGGCTGGTGATGGCTGGTGGACAAAGTGGCGCAGAATGAACCAGTGGGCTAGAATAGTGTCTGCTCGACGAACTCCTGTTGAACTAGTTGACATTGACAGCAATATGAATCAATCTGAACATATATGAAATACGTCACGCTTGTGGCTCCCCTGTGTCATCCTCAAGAATCAAACGACCAGTGCCGCCAGGTTCGCTATGAGCAGCGATGTGCCACCAGCTAGGACCTGCAAGCTCTGGTTTCACGTTTTTGAATTCCAAGCAATCCAAATTAGGAGGCAAAGGATAGCAAGCAACAATATGCATCACTATGCAATTTCCATCAAAATCCATGTCATGAAATTCAATGTCATTCAATTTCCATCAACTTCACCAGTTCCATGAATGGATGATCAAGTGCTGGCAACGGCGTGGACGATTGTGGGGGTAGGATGTGTCAGAATCACAAGAATTGACAACTCGGCTCGGACGCGTTGTGATGCACACGGAGCTGTTTTTGGCAACAGAAGCGTGGGAACTGTCACCGCCTTTGCAGTGATATTTCTGTCCAAACACTGCGAGGCACGAATGTTTCATGCTTCGCGAGCGCACCGACCGTCTGTCAAGCCAAGCAGTTCACAGGATGCTGTGAACAGTTCCTCACGCTGCTTTGCGTATCTTTGCATCAATGATGTAATTTACTTCAGTGCCTGTCTACAGCCACCGGTTTCTGCAATTTGTCATGTCGTGTGTCGTCTGTGTCCTTGTCAAAAAAACCTTCACTCCCACCCCCAAACTTTGTCCTCCTGCAAGAGGCGGTTGGAAGCAGTGGCAGAAACGCTGGCCACTCCACAGTCCTCCGCCTCAATCGGATACAATTTCTGACAACAAATTGACAAAATCTAGGTGAAGCGGCGTGAAAGTAGAAAGCAACCGAAAATACATGAAAATACTACTGATCGCATCTGAATGCAGTCAAACATACTCAAAAAATCAAACTATCTTGCCTGAACAGCACCATGTCCCGTTCCCAACAGCCTGCTTGCCGCATTTCACCAGAGGAGGTGACAGCGATGAGTAGTAGCGGCCTGATACCGCCTGAACTAAGACCAGCAATGCCCTCTTCATCGCAGTGCTTCACTTTGAAACAGCCTGGTCCCTGCCCTGGTTTTGATGCACCATATATTGACTTAGTACTTCATGGAGAAGTTTGATAATGTTTGATTGATTTTGATTTTGTCTGTGGATCAAATGAAATGCTTCATGCATATTGTAGAAGTATGCCAAATATACCGACCACTCCAATTTCTTGATCTCATCGCCGTCCTGCACAGAAGGATGTGTAGACACGTGAATTTGCGTCTTTGGCGCATCCTCCTGCCAGAGTGTGCTGAATGGCACCACATATGACATCGTGCGACATCATACGACAACAACGAGACTTGATCTGATTCGATCATTTTGATCTGGAAGTGTCTCCTCGGACTGCATAAAACCAAGCGATTTTGCGAGAGGCTGCAGGATGTAGGTGAACAAGTACCTTGCAAATTAGCACTTCCCAACTAAGCATGCAGGCTGCGAAAGCACGCGGAGGCACTTTTGAGGCCCTTCAAACCTTTCGTGTTTTTCTTGAGTCCTCAGCAAGAGAAACATCTGAACCAATCCAGGAAGCTAAGGAGCAAACCTGTCATCGCCTATGATCCCAGCAGCTTGAGGAAACTGCTGAGCAATAGCAGGGTGCAAACTGTGGATGACAACCTTGGAAGGTCTATGTCTGTCCATCTGTCACTGTCACAGCTTCTCTGCTTCAAACGAAGTCTCACAGTAAGCAGGCCTTGCAACAAACATTTCATATAGGTCTTGTAGGACTGCGAGACTCCTTCTCAACACTGCTGATTGATTTCTCTCTGATGTCTTCCACTTGTTCCAGTCGTCCAAGCAAAAAATCTTTGGTCATAAGGCCACCGCATTTGGAGGCAAACGTCTTGCTAAGGCAAGTGTAAACATCACCTGCAAATGAAATCAATTCCGACAACTACATGGTTTGAAGGTTCTCAAAAGCCGACAACTGCACAATTTGCAGGCCCTTGAATTAAATAGTGTTTTACGCATTTGCTAGTCTCAGCTACTCTAGATACAAGTAGTCCAATAGTGTCACTTTCAAATGGATACACACACACACACACTATATATATATATATGTACGATGGACCTTTATGTACTATTTGAACGTTTGCATGTCGAAAGGATTTTTGTGAAATTATACCTTTTTCTGGAGAATCTCTAAAAAAAATATGTATTCACTTTTTTTTTGAATTTTTTGACTTCAAAAAATTCAAAAAAACTTATGTATTCACTTTTTTTTTGAATTTTTTGAATTTTTTAAGTTCATGTCTTTATTTTTGGGACTTTCATTTTTTTTTTGAATTTTTTGAATTTTTTGAATTTTTTGAATTCAAAAAATTCAAAAAATTCAAAAAAAAGTGAATACATAAGTTTTTTTGAATTTTTTGAATTTTTTGAATTCAAAAAATTCAAAAAAATCCAAAAAAGAAGTGAATACATAATTTTTTTTTGAATTTTTTGAATTCAAAAAATTCAAAAAATTCAAAAAAAAAGTGAATACATATTTTTTTTGATTTTTTTGAATTCAAAAAATTCAAAAAATTTAAAAAAAAATGAAAGTCCCAAAAGAAAGAAATGAACTTCAAAAATTCAAAAAATTCAAAAAATTCAAAAAAACTTATGTATTCACTTTTTTTTTGGAATTTTTTGAATTTTTTGAATTCAAAAAATTCAAAAAAACTTATGTATTCACTTTTTGTTTGAATTTTTTGATTTTTTTTAAGTTCATGTCTTTATTTTTGGGACTTTCATTTTTTTTTTGAATTTTTTGAATTCAAAAAATTCAAAAAATTCAAAAAAAAGTGAATACATAATTTTTTTTAAATTTTTTGAATTCAAAAAAATCAAAAAATTCAAAAAAAAAGTGAATACATATTTTTTTTTGAATTTTTTGAATTTTTTAAATTCAAAAAATTCAAAAAATTCAAAAAAAAAAAGAATACATATTTTTTTTTGAATTTTTTGAATTCAAAAAATTCAAAAAATTCAAAAAAAAAAATGAAAGTCCCAAAAGAAAGAAATGAACTTCAAAAATTCAAAAAATTCAAAAAAACTTATGTATTCACTTTTTTTTTTGAATTTTTTGAATTTTTTGAATTCAAACAATTCAAAAAATTCAAAAAAAAATATGTATTCACTTTTTTTTTGAATTTTTTGAATTTTTTGAATTCAAAAAATTAAAAAAATTCAAAAAAACTTATGTATTCACGGTTTGTTTGAATTTTTTGAATTTTTTTAAGTTCATGTCTTTATTTTTGGGACTTTCATTTTTTTTTGATTTTTTTGAATTCAAAAAATTCAAAAAATTCAAAAAATTCAAAAAAAAAGTGAATACATATTTTTTTTTGAATTTTTTGAATTCAAAAAATTCAAAAAAAAAAATGAAAGTCCCAAAAAAAAGAAATGAACTTCAAAAATTCAAAAAATTCAAAAAATTCAAAAAAACTTATGTATTCACTTTTTTTTTGAATTTTTTGAATTTTTTGAATTCAAAAAAATCAAAAAATTCAAAAAAAAATGTATTCCCTTTTTTTTGAATTGTTTGAATTTTTGAATTTTTTAAAGTTCATTTCTTTATTTTTGGGACTTTCATTTTTTTTTGATTTTTTTGAATTTTTGAATGCAAAAAATTCAAAACATTTAAAAAAAGTGTAGACATATTTTTTCTAATTTTTTGAAGTCCATTTCTTTCTTTTTGGGACTTTCATTATGTTTTGTTTTTTTAGATTTTCTTTTTGAAATTGAATTCCAAAAACAAATGAAATCNAATGAAATCCCCAAAAGAGACAGGCTGAATCCCCAATAGCAATCTATGTGTTTAAAAACTCCGAATATTAAGTTGTGCCTCTCTCTTTCTCTCTCTCTCCCTCTGAGACTTTTATCATTCTTTTGTTTTTTTTGTTTTCGATTTTTGTTTATTGTTGAACGTAAACAATAGAAAAAACAAACAAATTCAAAACAAAAAATAATGAACATTTTAAAAGAGACAAACTACATTCTCAATACTAAACATATATATTAGAAATAACATATATACTAAATTCAAAAAAATAAAGCAAACAATGAAAACATCAGAAAAAACGAGCTGAATATATACTTTCTTCAGTACCAAAGAAAACAGCAATACTAAACCATATAGAATTACAAAAGAAAATCTCCAATCCTAGATTATGTTATATAAAAATCGTGAATATAAAATTATGTATTTCACAAGAACAACTCCAATACTAAATCATGTATTCAATAAAAATCATCGGTGTTAAATTACTCTTCAAAAAAATCACCANACAGAGAGGCGAAAGGGGGAAGGTGACGCTGTTGTGTCACCCTTTAGAGGCGCAACCCTTCCACTTCAGAACAACAAACAAGTTCAGGAAGGGGAAGGCCAAAAGGAAGCCCATAGCTGAAAGATGTTGAAAGAAAAATGCCCAACATCCCTGAATAGTAGATCTTTCCACACAAGCAACCACAAGAAGAGGTAGTGACATACTTACGTAAAGCCATAGGAGTGAAGACTATGTCAAAGAGTGCTTGCTTCTCACCCAAGTAAGAATAATAGACACAGAAGCAAGTCAAAAGAGACACCTGGCCAACCCCACCCAAAGAACCAACCCGTCTGCCCTAGTATCCAGAGTCTTGCCATCTGCTTCATCCCTCCTACAGAGGCAACCCTTCCACCCCAGAAAGAAAAGACAAACNACCAACCCGTCTGCCCTAGTATCCAGAGTCTTGCCATCTGCTTCATCCCTCCTACAGAGGCAACCCTTCCACCCCAGAAAGAAAAGACAAACTCAAGAACAGGAAGGCTAAAAGCTAGACCAAAGCTGGCCACCCTTCCCTGAAGAACCATCCCTTCCACAACAGCAACAAATTAATAGATAGATAAGTACATATTGAAAGAAGGAGAGAAAGAAAGACAGGNGAATGTGCATACCACGTTTCATTTTCAACTAACTAGTGTCCAAAAACACTGTTGAATCAATGGGAAGCCCAAGGCAATGTTACTGTATCCTTTGTCAAAGTTTTGGGACATCCATTGTGGGATCTCTTTTTGGATTCATTTCATAGTGCAAGGACAAAAAAAAAGGTGTAAGGACACAACATGCAATTAAAAGGGATAAATATCTTTGAGAGATGATAGCAGGACCAACCTCCAATTGAAAGCCAANGCAAGGACAAAAAAAAAGGTGTAAGGACACAACATGCAATTAAAAGGGATAAATATCTTTGAGAGATGATAGCAGGACCAACCTCCAATTGAAAGCCAATCCTTCCAAGCAACAACAACAGGAGACAATGACAGACATGTGTAGGAACAATGAAATTGAACTGATTTCATAGAGCTTTTGGTTCATTTCTCCTAAGGGGTCAATCTTTTCATCCCAATAGCAACAGGCAAAAAAAAGCTAAATAGATAGATACTCAAATAAATAGATAGATAGTGGATGGATGGATGGATGGATACATGGATAGATAGATTGATGGATAGATAGATTGATGGATAGATAGATTGATGGATAGATAGATAGCTGAAGGTGCATACCACATCTCATTCTCAAGTAGTTTCCGTAAAAAAAAGTAAAAAAAATGGATCCAAGCTGGGAACCCCCAAGGCAATGTGATTGGATCGATTATTAGGGACATCCATTTTCAAATCTCTTTTTGGGTTCATATCATGATG
>BGPT01002843.1:1233-3733 GCA_003297045.1 Symbiodinium sp. clade C Y103
AAGTATTCTGGTTTTGGACGACTGCGGTGGCTTTTACACTACCTCTTTGCAGGCCAGTACTGAGAGCCGGGCGATAGGTTATTTCCATTTTGGTCTCACATTTGGGTACTTTTACCTTTTGTTTCATTCATTTGACAAGCGACACAGGCCTTGTGCCAGCGTGCGCTTATTCCGAGCAAAAAAACCATGCCACTGCGCACATACACCTCCCCCTGGGGGGGGGGTGGACTATGTCAAGCAAGGATTATGAGTCCAAGATGCGAGGGGACTCGACCTTCATCATCAAGCGGTTGGTGGAATTTGGAACAAGAGTCGTTCAGCTGAAAGCTACATTTTACAATTTTCAAATGACTTTACAGCCTTGGCGACATGNTCATCAAGCGGTTGGTGGAATTTGGAACAAGAGTCGTTCAGCTGAAAGCTACATTTTACAATTTTCAAATGACTTTACAGCCTTGGCGACATGAGGACTAGGATTACTGATGACTGGCGTCAGTATTGTCTACAGTACGGTATGTCTGAAGATGAGAACGATAGCAAAATCTTCTGCCACTTCTCCCCGTTGTGTGCGGGTGACGAAGTTTGGGCACCTTGACTACCGTGTATCAGGATGTGTGTGCGCATTTTTTGATTGCCCTGTATATCTATTCTGATTGCTCTGCCGATCGGATTGTGTCGCACTTGAGTCTGCGGATCATATTGCTGACGCTGACTTATTTTGACTCAGGGGTACTCTGAATTTTCAGGGTGCTACGCGTGGCCATCGGCACTACTTCCTTGCAGACCTGTACTGAGAGCCGGGCGTTAGACTGAGAGCCGGGCGTTAGGTTATTTCATTTTTGGTTCTGTGACGTTTCATTCAACTGACAAGTGACACAGGCCTTGTGCCAGCGTGCGCTTATTCCGAGCAAAAAAAGTGTGTGAGCAAGTGGTATGTGAGAAGTTGCGTAGTGTCTGAACAGTGTTGTGTGGTGAGTGGTGTGTAGATAAGTGGTGTGTGAGTGAGTTGTCTATAACTAAATTGTATGTGGGCAAATTGTGTGTCAGTAAATTGTGTGTGGACAAGATGAGTGTGAATAAGGGTTGTGTGTGAGAGAGTTGTCTGTGAATAAATTGTGTTTGTGTGTGTAAGTTGTGTTTGAATGAGTTGTGTGTTATGATTGAGTTGTGTGTGAGTAACTTGTGTTGGAACGAGTTGTGTGTGATTGACTTGTGAGTAGGTGAGTTGTGTGTGAGTGAGTTGTGTGTGAATAAGTTAATACGTTGTGTGTGGGTGAGTTGTGAGTGAGTTGTGTGTGAGTGTGAGTGAGTTGACTGAGAGCCGGCGTTGCCATTTCTCCGCTTGCAGGCGGAGAGGCGTGACAGACACCACTAATAGCCACAGGCAAGGCTCTAGCGGAGCCCCCAGGACGGGTATTAATCAGTTCTCCGAGGCCACACTACAGCACTGCCGAGGGTTAACGTGACAAAGGTAATCAAAAAGTTATTCAAATAAATGCAACAAGATGCAGAACATAGTAACCATGCCTCACCGCTCGGAGGCGGGGTGGCTTACATCATCACGAACAAAGGGAAGGAGCAATACTTCCCAATNTGCAGAACATAGTAACCATGCCTCACCGCTCGGAGGCGGGGTGGCTTACATCATCACGAACAAAGGGAAGGAGCAATACTTCCCAATTACTTCCCAGGAAGTGTCCTGGAAAAGTGACAAGCACACTTGAAGAACTGGAGCTGGACCCANTCATCACGAACAAAGGGAAGGAGCAATACTTCCCAATTACTTCCCAGGAAGTGTCCTGGAAAAGTGACAAGCACACTTGAAGAACTGGAGCTGGACCCAAAAACAGTTTTTCGCGGAGTATGACTGACGAGGTAGCTGTTCTAAATGATGAGCAGTAGAAATTCGGAAACGTGTAGATACAAGTTGCAAAGAAACTCACTGCGGGAAACAAAGGAATTGTGGTAGTTTGGAGTACAATCCCATGCCGGTGACGGGATTACTGATGGTACAGCGAAAATGGTAGACGCCATAAGGCCTCTCAGATAGCCAAAAGTAAGGGTGAGGAGATCATCTTGGGCTGAAAAGCTCGGTGAGTGGATCCTCCCCTTACTTGGCTATNTAGACGCCATAAGGCCTCTCAGATAGCCAAAAGTAAGGGTGAGGAGATCATCTTGGGCTGAAAAGCTCGGTGAGTGGATCCTCCCCTTACTTGGCTATTATTGATGCCTCTATCATGACCAGAAAATTGGCCTACCTCGCGATGCCACAGCAGAAGTACACCTCCCCCCTGGGGGGGGGGGGGGCTCCTATGAGAGCGATAGAGTTTAAAAGTTGAAAAATTGCCCTCTTACAATAGAGCGGACTTTGGAGATTGGAACATGAGTCGATCAGCTGATGACTTACTCACATTTTTCAAATGACTTAGCTGCCATTGGCGACAAGATGACTGGGGTTACTGATGACTTGCATCAGTATGGTCTACAGTATGGTGTGTCT